>CAUYON010117421.1:0-13009 GCA_963573935.1 Arctocebus calabarensis
TGAGGCAAGAGAATCGCCTAAGCCTAGGAGTTGGAGGTTGCTGTGAGCTGTGTGATGCCACGGCACTCTACCAAGGGCGACAAAGTGAGACTCTGTCTCTATAAAAAAAATAAATAAATAAAAGTTAAAATCTGTGCAAGCTAGATGATGGCCAGGGTAAGTACTTAGTTTTATGGCTGATGTTTGGAAAATGCTTTATGACCACAGTTTTATTTGGGAGTGGTGGTGGTGGTGAGCATTTCAGTTCTATTTTAACCCTTTTGTGAGCATGATTTGCCAAAATGGTATATATAAATCTAAGATCCATGATAATCTACTCAAACATTTCTGTTATTATTTTTCTTAAGGTTTATTTATAATGAAATGGCCAGGTTCTTTGGGAAAGGTGACGAGGTCTACAAGTTCATACTTCATCACATTTAATTAAGAGAGGAGTGGGAGTGAGAGTAATAACCCACCTGAGAAGGTGATGCCATGAGATGAGTTCAGTAACATTCCAAGGATAGAGTTGTTGGAAAGCACCATCTGGAAGATTTTTTTTCCATAGTGGTGCCAAGTTCTGCTTTCTCATAAATCTTGGAACAATTGGATATTTAACCTTCTGCTCAGTTTAGGTGTGCCTTAACTAAAGAAAACTGATATTTGAAAGGAGAAATTAGTACATTTTAATAAAAGGGGAAAAAAGAAATCCCATGTAAAATTATGAGATATCAAGAACTTGGGTTACTACAAGATATACCAGTGTACCAGACTGATAACCTCAAGCATTTCTGAGAATTATCATCATCCACATTCATGTATAATAAAGTGATGGTCAGAGGCTGGAGGATGTACAGTCAAATGGAATCTATAGGGCAGCCTTTATCTCCACTTATAATGTATACCTTTATTGCCACTTATAATGTATATGTTTTCATCAAAAAGTACAAAAAAGTCCTTTACTCCCTTGCTTAATGTAGCAGGAGACTTAGATAATCAACAAACAAGATACTTTGCCCCAGAATAAGTTCTCTGGCTGATTGAAGCAGTGTGTTGGCCCGATTTTTACAGGATCATGAACGGGTACTGTGCTAGCCAGCAGGAGAGCATTTCTTCTCTCCACACTCCCCTCTATTAATAAAGTTTGTGTTGTCTATATGTGGCTTGTTAATGATAGGAGTGTTAATGACCACAGTTAATCTTCCTCAACTTTTTCCTAATCCAGTCTCTTTTTATTTTTATTTATTTATTTATTTTTTGAGACAGAGCCTCAAGCTGTCACCCTGGATAGAGTGCCATGGCATTACAGCTCACAGCATCCTCCAATTCCTGGGCTCAAGCGAGTCTCTTCCCTCCCCCTCCCAAGTAGCTGAGACCACAGGCGCCTGCCACAACGCCTGGCCATTTTTTGGTTGCAGCCGTCATTGTTGTTTGGCGGGCCCAGGCTGGATTCGAACCCTCCAGCTCAGGTGTACGTGGCTGGCGCCTTAGCCTGCTGAGCCACGGGCACCGAGCCCTAATCCAGTCTTTTAAATAGACATTTAAAAAGCTTTTAACTCCTCTTGAATTGGGTGCTCATGGGCTTTTGGTGGGTGGAGTGATAGTTATCAGCCCATTTAACAAAACTGAGACAGCCAGGACCACTGTAATGTGCATCTCTATGCTGTGTTTTTGTTAAAATGCCACATGGCCAATACTTTGGAAATCATAAATCCACTGCAAAGAAACCATCTTTTAGAGGGTATTTTAGTTTTATGCAGTTTGTGTTACATACCTAAGACCATGAGTATTTTAAGAGCCATAAAGAGCAAAGAACATAGGGCAGATTAAAATGGTTCTGTAAATTTAGTTTTTTTCATCTACTTTATTTGCTGCAATAAGGCTATATAGAGGACACCTTGAAGACAGTGCTATAGCTGATAATTTAATCTTCACCTATGCCACTGTCTTTCCCCAAAGGCCTCAGGGGAGAAAAAGGAATTCTCAAGCCTGGGTCAACTGAAACCTCTCGTCAATGGCATATTTAATTAATCCATGTGATTGGGAGCTTTGCACATGCCCTCTCTTTTCCCTGCTTTTTAAAATATGGCTTATTTTCTGGAGGATTTTGTCTACTTAGAGGGCTTATAGCATTTATATTGAAACCCTAAAATGAAGAGAGAGCTCATTGACTATGCATCTTGACATTTGATCTGATTACTACCTCCAAATAATTTGGTGGTTAGTTCAGTAAGGCAGTTTACCAATTGGCTTTTATTCTTTTCAGATAATTTTTTTAGAAGTTTAGAAAATATCTAGAATTAAGTTATATTTGCTTTTGCTCATAAGTGTTGATGAAAATAAATTGTGCTACACCAAGTTCTAAGAATAGTCACTAGGACAGTTGGCATTGAAAAGTAGTGACTGGAGGAATTATAGCAGAACCTGACTGAACAGAGCAGACGGTACCAGGGACCCTGTGTAGGTGGTTCCAGGATTGTTTGGTTAATGCTAAGAGCTAATCATGGTTATCTGTTGTTCTGGGTCACTCCAGCTTTCTTGTAATGCCCTCTCTGTAATTGCTGGGGACTGACCATTTGTAAGGATTTTCTTTTACCCTCATGGTGAGTGGAATTTCCCCCACCACACACACACACACACACACACACACACACACACACTCTTTCTGCTTAACCTCCTCACCTCTTTTCCCATCTTTTTTGGAAGATTCATCTGTTAAAAGAGTCCCCTGTCAGCAGTTTGGAATGTGAGTTCTGACTGTGCTTGACCGCAGAATTCTTTGATGTTTTTCCAAGGCTAACTTCTTGCCAGATTTCTGGTTTGGGTGTTTTCCCCCAGCAGTCAGAGGCCTATAAGATGAATTTGCCTAGCATTATTTATATTAAAGGTTTTGGGTACCTGCTTTTGTGATCTTAAGGACTTTTGTTGTTATAAGCTACCTATAGTTGTCAATACCTTTACCACAATTCCTGTCAATATATTAGAGAGCTGAGAGCTGTTATGCCTGAAAGACCCTCTAGAAACTTGAGAAGCTGCTCACCCCTTCCCATGGAGATTTCCACAAGGATAAGGTTACAATCAGAGGCTCATCTTCTCTTCCTCTGTCATGGTATTGGGATTCTACCTTAATCACTCCATCATTCTGCCAGCAGTGTCTCATTTCTCATACTGGAACACTCCCTTGTTCCAAGCTCAGCATGAACCACCAGTCTTGATGTTTTATCTGGTCCAGGCTCTAGCTCTTAAATTGTCCGCTTGGCTTTGTGTTTCATTTGACCCTAATACACTGTCTAAAAGAGAATTATGTCCCATCCAATGTCTGAGTGCATTTCTCATTTCTTACTACTGCTCCTGAGCAGATCTGTAACTTCAAGGTTAAGATAAGACACATTCCATCAGAACTATGTCGTCATCCTTGCCAGCTTCTGATCTGTGACTGTCTAGGAGATTTACAAGACGATTGCATGCCATTCTTTAAAGAATATTATGGTTGGACTCTGACTCCTGGCATCAGGCCCAATTCGATTTGTCAGCTTTTACTAAACCCATTGCCCAGAGAAAGGGACCTCAGCCCACGTGTCCTTTAGGTGGTTCTTAAGGGTGGGAAAGAGAGAACTGATCTGAATCTTTTGTTCTCCAGTGTTTTAGGAGAGAAGAGAGGAACCAGAATATTTTATCCCTTGTTGAATTCGTATTTCTTTTCCTGAAAAGTTTCACCGAAATGTAATTGTTGTTGACACTCTTTCCTGTCCATTATCCCTTCACAGAAATACTATTAGTCTTTTCATTCTGCCATCTTTAAGGTTTTCCTGAGTTTTAAGGAGTAAGAATAAGGATTTTACCCTTGAGAGAGAATATACCTACCCTGTCCTTGAAGATTTATTAGTTTTCCAGCATCGTAAAAAAGTTTCTCCTTTTTTTGGCTAACTAACATGTAAAGCTGCAGAAGTTATTGCGTGTGATAGGGTTTACTGGCTTAGGAATTTGGAAGGTCACATAGTTCCTTCTGCTGTTGTATTCGGCCTTGACATACTATTACAGAAGGTTCTCTTTGGGGGGACTTAGTAGTTCTTTAGTTTCAACATAAACTTACTCTTTCCCTAGGAGGTAAGCAGTGGGGATTTATTTGGCCTGTTTAATGATGCCAGAGGTAATCCTAAGATTTATTTACTTTAGATCACACATGGTAAGGTAACCACAGAATCAGACCCCTGTTTTAATTTATTTGGCATCTTCATGTCCCCTAATCATGACAAGTTTATTTTTTTATTTTTATTTTTTTTATAGAGACAGAGTCTCACTTTGTCACCCACAGTAGAGTGCTGAGCAGTCACAGCTCACAGCAACCTCCAGCTTCTGGGCTTAGGCGATTCTCTTGCTTCAGCCTCCTGAGTAGCTGGGACTACAGGCACCCACCACAATGTCCGGCTATTTTTGATGCAGTTTGGCCGGGGCTGGATTTGAACCCACCACCCACAGTATATGGGGCCGGCGCCCTACTCGCTGAGCCACAGGAGCTGCCCATCATGACAAGTTTAAAAAAAGATAAGATTTTTTTAAAAAGCAGTTTTTACCCAGATTTTCTGAAGCGTCCATTCAGAATTGAAGAAATCTCTTGTAATTAAAAAATTTCACCTGGGCAGTGCCTATGACTCAGTGGGTAGGGCACCGGCCCCGTATACTGAGGGTGGTGGGTTCAAACCCGGCCCCCGGCCAAACTGCAACCAAAAAATAGCCGGGTATTGTGGCGGGCGCCTGTAGTCCCAGCTACTCGGGAGGCTGAGGCAAGAGAATCGCCTAAGCCCAGGAGTTGGAGGTTGCTGTGAGCTGTGTGATGCCATGGCTCTCTACCAAGAGCAATAAAGTGAGACTCTGTCTCTACCAAAAAAAAAAAAAAAAATTTCACCTTTGTACTCCTACCCTGTAGTTTCTTCTGACAGCCAAAATAATACCATTCTCTACTTTTTCTTCATTCAAGTTCCTTGCTTTCCCCCGCCCCCTTTTTTTTTTGTAGAGAAAGAATCTCGCTTTATCGCCCTTGGTAGAATGCCATGGCTATTTTTTGTTGCAGTTTGCCCGGGGCTGGGTTTGAACCTACCACTGTCTGTATAAGGGGCTGGCGCCTACTAACTGAGCCACAGGCGCCGCCCTGCTTTTTTTTTTTTAAGTATGTATTTATTTTATTTTAGAGAGAAGGAAGAAATGAGAAAGGGAGAGAGAAGAGAGAAATCAAGAGAGTGAAAGAAGAAAAATATTTTTAAAAATCTGTGATACAAATGTGCTTATTACAACGAGTTCCTTGCTTTTGATTGATCCTTTATTCTCTTATGGCAGCAACCTCTGGCTCTAATGTTCCTGTAGTTGTAAAGCAAAGTAGAGTTTTGACGCTCTTTATGTTCTTTAGAGCCAGGAGGAAGGAAAATGTGTAGAATTTCACATTTCACACATACTGTCTATCAGTATCTTTTTTTCTTTATTCTAGTTCTTTTCTCAAGAATTAGGGATTATTGATGGAGGGAATTGTGTATTAATGATGTTTTAGGCAATGAATACTTATGAAGAGATCTGTTTCATAACATTACAAGAGCAACTGAAAGTGGTTTTAATTTAACAATCATTTGGTTGTGGCCAAACTGCTCTCTTCTCCTTTTATTAAAACTTCTTAGTGATTAAACTTTTTTCCCACCTATATAATTTCCACCTATAGTTGGAAGGGTTTTTTTGGTAGTGCTTCAAATCTCTGGATTGTATTTCTGTATCTAGTAATCCTTCTAAGGAAGGAAAGTTGTATAGTATCTTTAAAATACTTCCCCCACCCCACCCCACCCCCGTTCCTGTTATTTTTTCCCCTCAAGCAATTTTAATTAACTATTCAGTGACAGATGGTAGAAAAGGCCTTGTTCTAAGTGCTTCTGCTGGGCTGGATTTAGGGATGTGTGGTTTGTATGCATCCTGTAGTAGAAGGACCTGGCCTTTCCCCTCCCCCCTCCAGTTGAACTGTAATCTTGTTAGATGATCTTAAAATGCTATTGATTAATTCACAGTACTCTTAGAGGAATAAATATAAATTTTAGATTTAAATCCCGAGAACTAATTCCCTTGAGTTCTAAGTGCCTTAGCCTTGAGGCCAAGGGAGGTACCTTCCAAGTTCTCCACCCAGTCTTCACTGAAAAGGAAAGTTAAGCCTTTTAACTTTTCCATTTTCCTCTCCCCCTTAGTGTAGTACTGCTGCCAGTTGCCATGGCAACGGACTGGGACAGCTGCGCACTGGCGCCCAGGCAGCTGGGTGGGGGCAGGGGAGCTACCAGCCCGCCAAGCCCCAGACCTGGGAGGGGAGGCCCCTCCTGTTAGCCCAGAGGGAAAGAAAGAACTGGGGCGATCCGGTAGGTAAAGCAGGGAACCCCCGTTCATCTTCTACCTTTGGGGCTCCTCTTCTGCATGATTGTATAAAGGGAGATTTTCCTTTCCTCTCCCTCAAACTGAAGAACACATGTAAATCCTTGTTTTTCCTGGTGAGGCAGGAGAGGCCATAGCCACAATGCTTAACTGCATGCATCTAATATGGGGCTGGTTTTAACCCCAGTGCTCTAACCTAAACTGCTCAGCTCCCGGAAATTCCAAGGTGAGTGGGGGTGGGGGTGGGGTACTCTCCCTGGAATATGACATTTCCTGTCTCCGAGGTTGGAGGCTGTTTTTGTTTTAAATAAACCAAATCAAATATGTTCTCTTGAAGCTTAAGACTCTTCTGAATTCCTGGAAAAATATTTAAAACTCCCCTACCTACATTCTTCCAGTACTCTTCCAAATAAAGTATTTTAATGAAAACTTAAGTTTTGTTACAGGGCAATAATGGGTACAGGCAGTTTTTTTAGGTGTGCAGACTTACTGCTAATAAGTTCTGGAGATAAGGTTTAATTTTTTAAGTTTTGCTAATTTGAAGTGAGTTGGTAAATGTAGCTTTTTATGCTACTTGAATGTAATTCTGAAATTGATAGTGGTCCTTTCTATTCCCAGCAATGGTTTTCTGGTCAGGATGAAAATGTCTATAGAGAGTGCTGGAACACATCTTTAAAGATTACAGAAAAATAAAAATGGAGTTCAGCTAAGAAAACAATTCCTGCTTCTCTGTAATCTAGACTATAGGCACCATTTAACATGGCTAAGAAAGAATTCTTAAAAATGATTATGTTAACGAGGGGGGAATCTAAAAAACTAGATTCTCTTCTGAGTGCCCCCTGTTGTGCATATTTCTGAGCTTAACTCAATTTCCATTTGTGTTGCCTTGCTTCAGCTTTTCTTGGGCCTGTGAATGGTTTCTCTGTGTTTTGAGGAGGCTTCATGTTGATGCTGAGTCTGGGGCCAGACTTTTCCTCCTCCTCTTCGTTTGGCCTAGAGTCAACTTCAGTTAAGAGCAGCGGTACCTTAACTATTTGTGTTAGTTGTGCCTTGGGAATTACTGAATAATCCAGTGACTAATTTTGAATTTTAAGAGTAAAACATTTTTTCTTCATCCTGCCTCCTTTCCATCCCCAAATTAGCTTGCTAAAAAGGAGACTGAGTGTGTTTGAGATATCATTCTGTTTTTCTTTTCTTTTTAAGAGAACTCACTTTATCACCTTGGGTAGAGTGCCATGGCCTAAGCATAGCTTACAGCAACCTCAAATTCCTTGCTCAAACCATTCTCCTGCCTCAGCCTCCTGAGTAGCTGGGATTCTGGGACTACTAGCTACTTTTTCTATGTCTGGTAGAGACAGTCTTGCTCTTGCTCAGGCAGGTCTCAAACTCCTGAGTTCACTCTTCCTGCCTCAGCCTCTCAGAGTGCTAGGATTACAGGCATGAACCACTGCACCCTGGCCTTTGAGATGTCATTCTTACTTTTTTTAGGTGTTGGATGCTCTGAAGGGGTAAGCTCAATTTAAGGGAAGTGTACCAAGTGACTGAAATGTGAAAAATACCTGAGCAAAACTTTTTGTGGCCTGCTAAGAGACGAGACAAGATACTCAGAACAGAGAGAAGTTATATTTTGGTGACTTTTCATTTTTTTCTTTTTTCTTTTTTGAGACAGAGCCTCAAGCTGTCACCCTGGATAGAGTGCTGTGGCATCACAGCTCACTGCAACCTCCAACTCTTGGGCTTAAACGATTCTCCTGCCTCCACCTCCCAAGTAGCTGGGACTATAGGCACCTGCCACAAAACCTGGCTATTTTTTGTTGCAGCCATCATTGTTGTTTGGGCCCAGGCTGGATTCAAACCCACCAGCTCAGGTGCATGTGGCTGGCACCTTAGCTGCTTGAGCCACAGGCACTGAGCCATTTTTTCATTTTTTATAAAGAACCTTCGTCCTCCTTGAGGAAAAGGTTTGGCTTTTATCATGGTTCATTTAACTGAAAGTTTTCTACCTTTCACATTTTTTAGTTTCTGGCTTATAAACAGTTAATAGGAGTAGCCAGGAATAACAAACCATAATACTTTTAGTTTAGAATCTGAAATTAAAGGAGTTAGATAACTAAACCATCTAATAATTTGTTTTCTCTAGTCAAAGAGAAAGTTGTAGTTGGGGAAGTGAGGATTGACCCATATTTAAATTAAATTCTTAAGAACTCATATCTAGAATGATTTGAGACCCAGAAGAAGGGCCCATGGCAACTTTGTGTTATACTGCCTTCATCCCATCAAGAAGTAGAGTTTTTAACTCCTCACCTGCATTCTAACCACTTTGTCCTTGCCCTTTTCAGGAACCCAGTGGCCTTAGTCCTTCAGGTGGAACAGTGTTCAACATGGGAAAGAAAACCAAGCGGACAGCTGACAGTTCTTCAGAGGATGAGGAGGAATATGTTGTGGAGAAGGTGTTAGATAGGCGCGTGGTTAAGGGGCAAGTGGAATATCTACTGAAATGGAAAGGCTTTTCTGAGTAAGTGCCTTTTTTCAGACTTCAGAACTTTGTAGAGGTAGATACTTTTGGTTTACTTCCCTATGAACCACCACCATCTTTGTCTTTTTATTTTTTTTTTTTTTGAGAACAAGTCTACCTATTTAGCCCTGGCCAGAGCACTGTAGCCTCAGCCTAAATCACAGCAATACAGCAACCTCAGACTTCTGATGGTCTTCCTACCTAAGCCTCCCAAGTAGTTAGAACTACCATGCCTGGCTAATTTTTTAATTTTTAGTAGAGATGAGATTCTCACTTTCTTCAGGATGATCTCAAACTCCTAAGCCCAAGCAGTCCTCCTACTTCAGCTTCCTAGAGTGCTAGGATTATAGGAATGAGCCACCATGTCCAACCTTTTAGTTTTTCTTACCCCTCCTGCACATCTTTCATAAGAGTAAGAGGAGCCAACAGTAAACAAAGTGTCCAGTTTGACAAGCACTGTGGCTCATGCCTTTAATCCTAGTACTGAGATCCTAAGGCAGGAGAATCACTAGGGCT
Organism: Arctocebus calabarensis; assembly: GCA_963573935.1. Classification (NCBI taxonomy): domain Eukaryota; kingdom Metazoa; phylum Chordata; class Mammalia; order Primates; family Lorisidae; genus Arctocebus; species Arctocebus calabarensis. The sequence goes on from CAUYON010117421.1 coordinate 9,407, forward strand.
CAGAAGTTTGAGCTTAAGTAAGAGTGAGATCCCAGCTATACTGAAAAAACAAAAATTCAGTAGGCATTGTGGTTGGTGCCTGTAGTCCCAGCTACTTGGGAGGCTGAGGCAGGAGGATCCCTGGAACCTAGGAGTTCAAGGTTGCTGTGAGCAAGGCTGACCCCCAGCAGATTCAGCCTGGGCAACAGAGGGAGACGCTGTATCCGTAAAAAAAAAAAAAGAGAGAGGCATATAAAGAAGGATCAGTGGTACAGCTTGCAAATGAATGAAACTGTGTAATCTTTGGGCATTCTGCCTCAATTTCTTTTTTTTTTGGAGAAAAGTCTCATGTCAGTCTGGGTATAATGCTATGGGGTCATAGCTCGTAGCAATCTCAAATTCTTGGACTCAAGCAATCCTCTTGCCTCAGCCACCCAAGTAGCTAGACCACCACAAAGCCTGGCTAGTTTTTCTATTTTTAGTAGAAGTAGGTCTCTCTTGATTGGGCTGATATCACACTCCGGAACTCAAGCAATGTACCCAGCTTGGCTTCCCAGAGTGCTAGGATTACAGTCGTGAGCTACTGTACCTGGCCTATAAAATTAAGAAAAATTTTTTTTTTTGCAGTTTTGGCTGGGGGCGAGGCTTGAACCCACCACCACCAGTATATGGGGCCAGCGCCTTACTTCTTGAGCTACAGATGCCCCTCTAATTTTTTTTTTTTTAATTTTTAAAACATTTTGATTGTACGAAGAGTTAGGTTACACTGATTGCATTTGTTAGGTAAAGTCCCTCTTATAATTGTGTCCTGTTCCCAAGAGGTATGCCATATGCTATGACCCCTCCCATTCCCCTCTCCCCTTTCCTCTTCCCACTCACTCAGTCCCCTACCTATAAAAATTACTGGGTGGTGCCCCTAGCTCAGTGGGTAAGGGCACTGGCCACATACACCCTGGCTGGCAGTTTCGAGCCCAGCCCAGGCCTCCTAAAACAACGACAACTGCAACAACAATATAAAAAAATAGCCAGGCGGCTCGATGCCTGGGGCTCAATGGGCTAAGGCGTCAGCCATGTACATCTGAGCTGGCGGGTTTGAATCCAGCCTGGGTCTGCCAAACAACAATGATGGCTGCAACCAAAAAATGGCCGGGCGTTGCGGTGAGCGCCTGTAGTCCCAGCTACTTGGGAAGTGGAGGCAAGAGACTCGCTTGAGCCCAGGAATTGGAAGTTGCTGTGAGCTGTGATGCCACAACACTCTACCCAGGGTGACAGCTTGAGGCTCTGTCTCAAAAAAAAAAAAAAAATAGCCAGGCGTTGTGGCCGGTGTCTGTAGTCTGAGCTACTTGGGAGGTTGAGGCAAGAGAATCCCTTAAGCCCAAGAGTCTGAGGTTTCTGTGAGCTGTGACGCCATGACACTCTACCCAGGACGACAACTTGAGACTCTTTTCAAAAAAAAAAAATTATTGATGAGGTTTTTTGTACATTGCTAAGGCCTCAAAATCTGGGGTATATTTTATATTTTATAGCAAGTCTAAGTTCATTCAGACTAGCCACATTTCAAGTGCTCAATGTGGCTGGTGGTTACCTTATTGGAGAATACCACTCTGTGGTGTAGAACCTAAATATAGTAAAAGATATAAATGTTTTGCCAAGGTGTCAGGAGCCTTCAGATCATACTAAAGTTGATTTTATTTCACGAACCAGTGTTTCTCATCTGTCTTGAGCACTATTGGAATTTTAGATGAGATGATTCATGCATTGTAGGATGCTTATCAGAATCTTTAGCAGCCATAATGTTAAATTTGGGTGGCACCACAAGCAGAAAATACCCACTAGAGATGAGAATCATTGAATTTGAGACACCTAGAACACTGAAAGATAGGAATTTTAAAATAACACCTAAAGATTTTGAGGCCACTTACTAGACCCATTGAATCACCACTGGAAGTACTTGGGTGTTTATAAGGTACTTGAAACTGTCATCAAATTAAGGTTTGAGGGCTCGGCACCTGTGGCTCAAAGGGCTAAGGCACCAGCCACGTACACCTGAGCTGGGGGGTTCGAATCCAGCCTGGCCTGCCAAACAACAATGACAGCTACAACCAAAAACAAATGGACTGGCATTGTGGCGGGCGCCTGTAGTCCCAGCTACTTGGGAGGCGGAAGCAAGAGACTCGCTTGAACCCAGGTATTGGATGTTGCTGTGAGCTGTGATGCTACAGCACTCTATCCAGGGTCACAGCTTGAGGCTCTGTCTCCAAAAAAAAAAAAATAATAAATAAAATAAAATAAGGTTTGAGGTAGACAGATTAAGCATTTGTCTTTACTTTGTTAGTAATGTCCAGGATTTCATAAAAGACTTGAAGTACCCCTCCCACCCCTCCTACCTCTGCCACCAAAACCCACACTGTCTACAACTGAGTACGTACTATGGAGTAGGCTTTGGATATTCTACCTTTTCTGTTCTCTTTAATTCTCACAAAAGCATTTAGAGGTGTTTTTAGTTTACAGATGAGGAAATTAGTGAAGTTATTTGCAAAAAATCATATAACTTGTAATTCAGTATCAGATTTTTTTTTTTTTTTTGGGAAACAGAACCTCAAACTGTCACCCTGGATAGAGTGCTGTGGCATCACAGCTCACAGGAACCTCCAATTCCTAGGCTCAAGCGAGTCTCCTGCCTCTGCCTCCCAAGTATCTGGGACTACAGGCGCCCGCCACAACGCCTGGCCATTTTTTGGTTGCAGCCGTCATTGTTGTTTAGCTGGCTGGGGCTGGATTCGAACCCACCAGCTCAGGTGTACGTGGCTGGTGCCTTAGCCTGTTGAGCCACAGGCGCTGAGCCCAGATTATTTTTTTTAGAGACAGAGTCTCTCACTTTATCGCCCTCGGTAGAGTGCTATGGTGTTACAGCTCACAGTAACCTGCAACTCCCGGGCTTAGGTGATTCTCTTGCCTCAGCCTCCTGAGTAGCTGGGACTATAGGCACCCACCACAATGGCTATTTATTTGTTGCAGTTTGGCCAGGGCTGAGTTTGAACCTGCCACCCTCCGTATATGGGGCTGGCGCCCTACCCACTGAGCCACAGGCGCCATACTGGTATCAGATTCTTTTGACCTTAAAACCCAGGCTCTTTTTATTTTATAATTTATTTACCTTTTTTTTTTTTTTTTTTTTGAGACAAAGTCTCACTATGTTGCTCTCGGTAGAGTGTCCTAACATCACAGCTCACAGTAACCTCAAACTCTTGGGCTTAAGCGATTCTCTTGCCTCAGCCTCCCAGGTAGTTGGGACTATAGGTGCCTGCCACAATGCTCTGCTATTTTTTGGTTGTAGTTGTCATTGTTTGGCAGGCCCAGGCTGGATTCCAACCCGCCAGCTCCAGGGCATGTAGCTGGTACCTTAGCTGCTGAGCCACAAGTGCTGAGCCTATTTATTTATTTGGTAGAGAAAGAGTCTCCCTTTATTGCCCTCAGTGGAGTGCTGTGGTGTGACACAGCTCACAGCAACCTGCAGCTCCTGGGCTTAGGTGATTCTCTTGCCTCAGCCTTTTGAGTAGCTGGGACTATAGGAGCCCGCCACAATGCCCGGCTATTTTTCTGTTTTTTGCAGTTTGGCCAAGG
>CAUYON010117423.1:0-28960 GCA_963573935.1 Arctocebus calabarensis
TTTACAGTAGCACCAAAGAAGATGAAATATCTGGGAATTTACCTAACAAAAGACGTGAAAGATCTCTATAAAGAGAATATGAAACTCTGAGAAAAGAAATAGTTGTAAGATGTTAACAAATGGAAAAACATACCATGGTCATGGCTGGAAAGAATCAACATTTTTAAAATGTCCATACTACCCAAAGCAATCTAAAGATTTGATGCAATCCCTATTAAAGCACCGTTGTCATACTTTAAAGAACTTGAAAAAATAGTGCTTCATTTTATATGGAATCAGAAAAAAACCTTGAATAGCTAATACATTACTCACAAATAAAAACAAATTAGGAGGTATCATCTTACCAGACTTCAGGCTATAGTATAAATCTATAGTGATCAAAACAGCTTGGTATTGGCACAAAACAGAGAGGTAGGTGTATGGAGCAGAATAGAGAACCAAGAGATGAACCCAGCTACTTATCATCATTTGATCTTTGATAAGCATATCAGAAACGTTTGGTGGGGGAAAGACTCCCTATTTAACAAATAGTGCTGGGTGAACTGGCTGGCAACCTGTAGAACACTAAAACTGGACCCTCACCTCTCACCACTAACAAAAATTGGTTCTCACTGAGTAAGAGATTTAAACTTAAGACATGAAACTACAAAAGTACTAAAAGAGAGTGCAGGGAAAACGCTTGAAGAAATCGGCTTGGGAGAATATTTTATGAGGAGGACCCCCTGGGCAATGGAAGCAACACCAAAAATATATTACTAGGATCTGATCAAACTCAAAAGCTTTTGCACAGCCAAGAGCACAGTAAGTAAAGCAAACAGACAACTTTCAGAATGGGAGAAGATTTTTGCAAGTAATGCTTCTGACAAAGGTCTCATAACTAGAATCCACAGAGAATTCAAACTAATTAATAAGAAAAGAAAAAATAATCCCATTTCTATGTAGGCAAGAGACTTGAACAGAAACTTCTCTGATGAAGACCATTTCATGGCCTACAAACACATGAAAAAATGCTGATCATCCTTAATCATCAGAGAAATACAAATCAAAACCATTTTGAGATATCATCTAACTCCAGTAAGATTAGCCCACATAACAAAATCCCAAAACTACAAACATTAGTGTGGATGCAGAGAGAAGGGAACGCTTCTACACTGCTGGTGGGAATGCACGCTAATATGACCTTTTTGGAAAGAAGTTTGGAGAATACTCAAGGAACTAAAGTAGACCTACCATTCGCTACTGCAATTCCTCTACTAGGTATATAGCCAGAAGATCAAAAATCATTTTACAACAAAGACATTTGCACCAGAATGTTTATTGCAGCCCAATTCATAATTGCCAAGAGATGGAAACAGCCCAAGTGCCCATGAACCTGTGAAATTGTGGCATATGATACCATAAGATGGAGATGTCACATCTTTTATGTTTACCTGGATGGAGCTGGAACACATTCTTCTTAATAAAGTAGCTCAAGAATGGGGGGGAAAGTATCCAATGTACTCAATACTACTATGAAATCAATATATAATCACCTACACATTCATATGAATGGTAAAACATAACTATAGTCCAGAAAATAGAAGGGAAGAGGAGAAAGAGGGGAGGGGAGGAGGGGGGTATATGGAGGGACCTCACCTAATGTGCATGATGCAATGGTACATTTCAAAACTATTAAGAAAAGATTATAATTGTCTTACTACAACAAATAAGTAAGCCAGGTGATAGATGTGTTGATCAGTTCAATGTAAACATTTCATATTGTATATCAATTCAGTATACTGAACCCCATAAATGCATCAATGTGCACAGTTATGATTTAATAAAAACAAAAGGAAAAAAAAGGAGACGGTGATGGGGATTCAAAGTGTCCCCTGGGAATGGGAAAGAATATCACTCCAGCTGATGAGGATGTGTGAGGAAAAGCAAAAGATCAATGAGAGGGGTCAGTGGGAGAGAAAAACGAGAATACTGAGTGATGGATAAAAATTAGACTGTTCAAAACAGAAATTTGGAGGAACTTCTAAGAAGTAAATATCCAGAGCTTTTCTAAGGAAAGTCACTGGACATTAAAGAGAAATTGGATAATTAATTAAATGTTAATAATTTAGACTGGAAGAAGTTGTTGAAATAAGACGGTGAGGTTTTTGTGGAGTGTTTGAAAAATTGGGCTATTAAGTCTCACCTTTGTTAGCAGGTACACAGTAGCAGAAATGTTTGAAAAGGTCTTTTTATATTCCCCACTCAACAGCATTTTATTGTTTTTCATTCCAAGAAAAAATAAGAGCCCAATTTTTAAGAAACTACTTTGAGAGAGTTTGAGCAATGGTTTTGAAGAACAGATTGGAAATGGAAAATTGAGTAACTAGTGGGAGAACATTATGTTCCCCCATCTCCGCCAAACACAGCTGGAACAAAACAAGCTGACGGGAGCATGGAAATTGCTGCAGACCAGGCTCTGGTTGAGTTTAATGAAAGCTCACCTGGTACAAAGGAAAGTCCAATGCCTTCCTTGTTTTTGAATGGCATTTCCAGGATGCCCTCTCCCAAATTTACATCAACTATAATTCCAGTGAAGAAAAGAGATCTTTTATCCTGAATTACAGAACTATAGAGAAAGCTCATTTTTATATGAACAGTGTTCTTGGGGATAGATCACATAATAAGTCTTCTGATTGAGTTAAATAGCAGTTGCATGTTCAGAATGGTCTTCTCAGCTGCCTGAACGTTCTGCAGTTCGATCTCCTTTGATCCATCTTCTCCCATCAAGGTGTCAACAACTTCATACAGTGACAGATGAAAGTCAGCATTGCACCAGCAGAATCTTAGTCACAAGAAGATATTCACTGTATTTCTTTCCCAAGACTACCAAAAAACAATTTGGTATCCACAAACTTGGATGGCTTAAAGCAACAGAGATTTATGGTCTCCATCCTGGAAGACAGAAGTCTGAAATCCAGGCATGGACACAGCCGTGCTCTCTGGGAAGACCCGGGAAGGGTGTGTTCCAAGCTGTCCTCTTAGCTTCTGGTGTTGCCAGCAGTCCTGGGCGTTCCCTAGCTAGTACCTGTGGCAGCTGCCTCTGTTTTCTCTTGGCTTTGTCCCTGTGTATTTTGGGTCTTTTCTCTTCCTATACCAACATTAGCTATATTGGACTCGGGCCCATCCTAATGACCCCATAGTAATTTGATTACTTTTGCAAAGAGCCTTTTTCCAGATAAGTCACAATCACAGGTACCCAGTGTTGGGACGTGAACATAACTCTTTGGGAGATACAGTCTATCCCACAAAATCCATTGTCACCCAATAACCAAAGAAAGAGTCTTGGAAGAAGTTATGTTATAAAGAAAATGTATGAATCTACTTGAGGTCCATAATTCTGTAACCGATATTGTAAAATATCCTGAATCTATGCTTCAAAAGAAGAAAAACACATTCTATGAAATAGAAGCTAATGAATTATCTAAATTACCCAACAGTGAGAGAAAAATAATATTTTACACAGAATTCATGTGATGTAGCAATCATAAGCATGTGTATGTTTGGGGTTTTGACTCCAGCTTCTCATTGCTAAAATGACAAATTAAAATTCTTAAAACTCAAAATGCTGAAGTCCGGAGTTTAATGTGACCCAGCTAATGTTCATCTCTCCTTTTCCTTCCTTTTTGCAGGTCATTTTTGTTTCACACAATTAACATTTGTATGTGCAAAACTGATTTTATTCTATCATGCTACTCCATATGCTGCCTAATATTAAATTCTTCATCAGAACTTACTGCTGTAAATATACTTTTATATACATCTCTTTCTCTGATTTTATGGTTGTGGGTTTGCGTTGAATGTCACAGGCTTGTTTCCTTCACACAAAGCGCCAGACGCAGAGCAGGGGTGACGGACGACACAGCTCCTTTACCTGTTCATTCAATTATCAGACTTTTATTGAGCCTTTAGTGCACGTCAAGCACTGTGGTAGGCGCTCAGATGTTAAGACAATGTTATTTTTTTTCAAGAAATTTATACCTTAGTAAATTATAGAACTGTGGTTCTTAATTTGTTTTTGTTGTTGTTGTTGTTTTTGCTTCCTTTTGATTACTGACTCCTTTGAGAATCTAACCAAAACTGTAGACCCTCCTCCATTCTGTACTAAGAAAAATGCACACAGAATTTTGCAAGCATTTAGGTAGGTATACGAACTACCGTCCTGGGTACCTACCTTAAATATGTGTGTGTGTGTGTTTAGAGAGAGAGTGTGTATTCCAGAGATCAGGGAACAGATCTTATATTCACATACAGAGCATCATAATCGCATCAGTTCCTACCCGGGCAGCACATTGGGGGCCAGATGCACCAGCACAAGCAGGAGTTGTACCCAGGAGAGGACGCCTGAAATTGTGAAACTTGGAGTTGATACACAGGAACTGTCACATATGCCCTTTTTCTCCCCCAGAGAGAGAAAGGGAGAGAGAGGGAGAGAGGAGTGGGGAGCAGGGACTTTCGTCCAGGAATGTAAACTAATCCGGTTTTTATTATCCTTAGAACGTTCAGTGTGTGGCTACCAAGGAGGTAGCCTTCAAGTGTCTCGGAATAATTCACAGTCTCTAATGTTTGCCATTCGGTCATCCTGCAATGCAGATGACTAGTAATCTCCTCAGGAAGCCAGAGCCGGGCAGAATGTGAAATGTGAAAGTAAACATGGAGCATGGTTTCCTCCCAAAAGAAATGCCTTCCGCTGCAAGGACAGACAAGCTGACCAACCGAGGCTTATTAATTGTTTAGTTTGGAGAAGTCCAGAGGTGGGCAGGGAGAGGCCCGGCTGAGGAGCTTGGCACTCCCGTGAAGGTGCTGTGTGCCGAGTTCATTGCCCCTCAGCCACAGCTGTCACAGCTCCAGACAGAGCCTCACCACCCCTGATTCCAAACAGGAAGGAAAGTAGGAGGCAAAACGCATTTTTGTCTTCTTGAATTTCTCTCTAGGTGTCAGGGGAGGACAAAAATACTTCCCAGAAGCCCCCACTAGACTTCTTGGCACTTTGGATTGGGCAGGACGGGTTCTGTGAACACTGCTCAAATGCTCACTGTGAAAGGTCGGTGGGATTCCTACGGAGAGTTGAGATTAGTCATAAATTCTCTGAGTCAGAGGGTCCGACTGCCAAGAGATGAAAGGCTCTCAAACCAAATTGTTAGCAGGGAATGAAAAGGTAGATAACTATTGTGTAGGCAAAAGACAGTGTCTACCAGCGTTTTCACAGGGGTAGGAGCGCTGTTATAATAAATGGGTGTTGGCTCTTCAAGGATGGAGAAAATGATCGGGGACAGCTTCTACTCCCAGACAGAAATACACCCACTCCATCGTAAGGATCCTATCCACCAGGAAAGTGGGTAGCAGCTTTTTTGGGCTAAATGTCCCTAGAGGTTGCCTGTGGCTATGTCTGGGGACATCTAGGAGGTATCAGGCAAGGCAGATAAGAAAGTTGATGAATAAAGAAGAAAAAAGCAGGGAACCAAAGATGGAAAACAAAGTCAGCAGGAGAGAGAGATACATACATCTGAACATGCAAATGGCTTTAAACACTTGTTTTTCTATACAGTCAGTACTAGTTAAGACAAAAATCTTCGGAAGAAGTAATTCCCTGACTGTCAGGTGTAAATTCTTTACATGTAACTTCTGCTCTCAGAAAACTTCCTTTTTATTTCCAATCATAGTAGTCCTTTTCTGTCCTCTTGTTCTGCCTTCTCTCTAGGTAAATAACGACTTGGTAATCATTCTCCAGACAATGGAACTAAAGATAACCGTTGTTATACGTGTATCTCATGTGAATCTCATGGCCCAGGTTATCTGTCAAGAACGTGTCAAAGGACACAACAGGACATGGATCCTGGTAGGTGCGGCAGGCCTTGTGCAGAGGCAGTTCTGTGCTGCAGGCATCCTTGCTCCGCCCCCTCGAACCCTGCGTCAGCTTGTCTCCTGTCCTGCATCGGCCTCTCAGCTATGTCCCCTACCACTGACCACGCTGCATGACAGCATTAGTTACAGGTGTTTCTGGGCTTTTTGTTTCAAAAGCAACCACTGATGTGGATTCAGAGTTGCTTCAGTTATTCAGAGGCAGCCTACAAAAGTGATTCAAGCCACTTTGCCTACTTGCCCTGGCAATGGAGTCCCGTTCACTGACTCCATTGCCAATGACTAGTGTATCCTGCTTTGTAAGTTTCTTATTCCGTAAGAACATCTTTCTCTTCCTCCATAAACTTTGTTTCACACTTGCGTTTTTTTAAAAAAATGATTTTAAAATGTTCTTTCTTTTTTACTTCTCCATAAATTACAGTACCATCACCTCCCTTTTTGTGTGATAAACAATTAAATTGTCATAAAGGAGATCAGCCTTGTAACTCATTAAAGGTGGCCACTAATGCATTGACACCCCTCCCGATAAGATATGGACTGTATGCCCCAGCCTGGCGAATCCAGGCTGATCTGTGTCTGCTTTGACTAATCAAGTGCAGTGGAAAGGACACGGTGTGAGGCCTTAGGTCTCCTAAGGCCACTCTTAGGGGGACTGGCAGCTTCCTTCTTGGCTTTGCAAAGAATCCTTGACTGTTGCATTAGGAATTCAGATACCCTGAGGCTACCATGTTGTGAGGAAGTCCAGGTTAACCACACAGATTGACTATGTGGACAGAGAGTGATGGAATACAAGACAGGTGTGGGTTGTTTGTTACATAACAATAGAAAACCACATCAAATGCCAGAGTACAGCCAAAGTCTTTCCTTTGATATATTTCTTGAGATCAAATAACACAGCCCCTCTGTTTCTTGTCTTTGTGTATGAAATTCACACATCTGGCACCACCTGGGAGGTTCCTTTGGACAATCTTTATGTCTGTGATTCCTCAAATGTGAGAAATTGCCATGAACTTTTCCTTAAAGTTTTTAAACTATTTGAACACTGACAACATGTTCTTTGATGTTCCTGTAATGTGTGGGTGCAAGAATTTGTGCTCTTTTATCTGACACAATATAGAAAAGAGTATATAATTATTTTGTCACTACTACATAGTTAAAATTACAACATGGAGTCAATAATTATATTGTAAATTTAGAGTTTTCAGAGCACTGTTTGTCCTTTTGAATAGCAGCACAAAGGCTATCCACCTGATGTGATTATATTTTCACCCAATTCTAAGCTCTTCTGATGCTTTCTATTTTTATTGCTCGTGTAGGTAAATAACTTTTATTGATCCACGTTCATTAAGGTATCTTTCCACTTCTAGCTATCTATTTTTGACTGTTTTTCTTCTCTGGAATTTATACTTTTGTGACCTATTTATTTCCTTGTTTTCTCATTTCCCATCATGTGTTTTCTTTTTCTTTTCTTCACTTTATTACCTATAATTTTCTTGTAATGTACTTACACTTACAAATATTTTTTAAAGTTACTAGTTGTTCAGGTTATTCATTAGATTTGAAATTTCATAACTTTCCTGCAAACATGACTATATAGTTTAACTTTGTAAATGTTATACTAGAAACAACTTAATCAACTATGTTATAAATCATATATGAGAGACCCATGTAATGAGATAATAATAAATTCTAATGCAAACAGTTTGACTAAATTCTAATAAAAATCTGAGAGGAAGTATATTGTTGTCTTTTACAGATATCTTGACATTAGAAGGAAATGAGATGAATTTGTGATTCAAAGGGAAGGAGGCGGCCTGCAGCTCTTCTTGGTGTTCTGTGGCTTTGGCTTTCTCAAGGTCCCCTCTCACTCTGTCCCCCACACACTCTTCCCCTTCTCTCTCTCTCTGGTCCCTTGCCCCTCTTCCGCTATAACAAATCTGGGACAGGTGTCTAGGAGGAAGAGGAGACAGGTTAAGGATGAAGATTGGTGAACCCATTCTTACTGCTGGTCACATCCTCAAGAGTTTGAAATTGATTTGTAAATAGATCTGGTACAAAGGCCAGTGAACAATTCTGTGACCTCCATTGTGTCACCTCTCAGCAGCTTTACTAACTTCTCGCTCTCCATACTGAAATTGTTTCTTCATGTGACTACAGCTGGATGCTTCCCAGAAGTCCCTAATTTTGCATGTCCAAAGCAGAACTCCCCAAGCCCTCCCCATCACTCTTCTCTCTCAGTAAAAGGCACCACTGTTCAGCCACTCTCTGGGGATGAAGCAGAGGAGTCATCACTGCCTGATTCTCTCATATCAGCTCCAGCCGGTCTTGTTAACCTTTCACCCCTACACACTCCCCCCATCCTCGCACCATCTTGTCCCACCTGACAGTGGACAAAGTTAGCCTCCTGGATGGGCTCCCCTAGTCTATTCCAGAATTGGGGCTTGGGAATTGGGCAATGTGAGCTTGAAAACCAGCCCCCCCCCTTATTAGTTGCATGGCACTGGGTACGTTTACACACCCTCCATGCTTTAGTCCCCTCAACTGTGGGGAGACAGTACTGCCCTCATTCACACAGTGGTGTGTGAGGTGAAAGAGGTGAGACGCGCAAGGCACTTGAAAAGCTCCTGGGACTCAGTGCACACGAAATAAACATTGGTCATTACTATTAGTTTGCAATTATTTTCTACAGTAAGATAACTGATTCTTTTTTAAACACAAAGGATTATAGGAAACATACCAGGGTCACGTAAGAGGTTAATGTTAGGGAAGCCGGGTGAAGCACTCTGAGAACACTATGTTGTCTGGGCAACTCCTCTGCTAATCTAAACTTCTTTCAACCTTAAAATTTTTTTTCAAATATAAAGGATGTGACATCATCGTGATGTGTGCGGTCTTCCAATGCCTTCTCCAAACCTTCTCATCTTAGCCACTCAGGATCTGGCTCCTGGCCAATGCCCAGAATCACCTCCTCCCACTCTCCTGCCCAGCTGCTCCTGCCTCAGGCTGCGAACACTCCGCCCACCTGCTCTCTCCTCCCTCCCCAGGGTCCACTCCTGGCCATCCTGGGCTCCATCCAAGGTACCTCCGTAGTGAGGACTTGGAGGACGTTTTGGCTCCTCTCCTCTCCCCTCAATACCTTCCTGCCTTATCTTTCTCCATAGCACTTAACATTATCAGAAAGGGTATTTTTTTCTTTAATTTGTGTACTTAAGTATCCTCTGACCATTTGGTAGAATGTAAGTTCCATGAGGGAAGGGACTTTGCCTTAGCCTCTCTACTCCTTGTATCTAAACAGTTCCTGGCAGTTAGTTTTTGCTCCATGGATATATGTTGAAGGTACAGATGAATAATCAGTGCTCAATGATTATGGGCCCTGCAATAGACAGACATAAGAAAATGTTAAAACTAATCAAAGTTAACAAGTGGGCTTTTCAATGAAAATTAAAAAGATACTTTGGCCCTCAATGTTTAAGGTAGAAATTACTTTCTACATGCCAAAACATATACCCTTTCCTTAATATAAAGTCATCCCTCCAAATCTGTGGGTTTCCCATCTAAGGAATCAACAAATTACAGGTAGAAAATATTGGGGAAAAATAAAACAATGATAAAAAATACAAATAAAAAACAACAGAGTACGACAACTTTTTACAGTGCATTTACATTGTATTAGGCATAATAAGTAATCTAGACATGATTTAAAGTATACGGAAGGATGTATGTAGGTTATTTGCGAATACTACCATTTTATATCAGGGGCTTGAGCACCTTCAGATTTTGGTGCCCAGGGAGGGGTCCTCAGACCAGTCTCCTTCAGACACTAAGAGATCGCTGTACAGGGTTCAATCTTTTAAAGAAAAACCACACATTCACTATCCTGTTAGAAAAGATGGGATTACTTTACCTTGTAAAGAGTCAGGTAAAAATTACATGATTTCTTTCTTGGTTCTCCGTGAGAATATTTTACAGTTAGAGAAAAATAATATGGAAAAGAATCTACAGAGTTACTGGGAATTCAGTTGATTTAGCACACCATTTGGCTTAATTCATAACACTATTCAATTAGGTTCAGTAGCGATGAAAAAGGAAAGAACTGGCCTTACTTCTAAATGTTTGAAACATTGCATGTCCTGCACTGACTTGATTAGATATGGTCCAGATCATCTATGGATGTTATAGAAACGCAAACTTTCACAGCTGTAAAAAGCAAAAAAAAAAAAAATTGGAATATCCAGTAAGTATTCAGAAAGCTCTAGGCTGCAGGGGCCCATTGCCTGCCGACTGCACCTGGGAGATGATAGAGGTGGCTTAATGTCCCATCACCAGCTTTTACATCTGAATGTCATTCGTTTCCTTCAGGTCCAGTAAATTTCAAAACAAAGCAGACTCCTCTCCTAATGATACTGGGTTGCTTTTTGCCAAAGGAAATACTTTTCTTTTAACTTTTTGACATCATTTCAGGCTGCTGGGAAAGTTGTGAGACTTAGGAGAATTTCCGTGTACTCTTCAACTAGACAGGCACCTGTTCATGCTATGACGCTTGTTTCCCCCTCTCTCCATTTCCATACTTTTTTTTCTGGACTCTTTGAGAGTAAGTCGCCAATGTGTTGCTCCTTTATTTCTGAAGACCCAGAATATGTTTTCTCAGTATAAGGTAATCTGCTATATAACCACAGCACAATTATCAAAATCAAGAAATCAGCATTGATTCCAAACCCACACAGACCTTATTTAAATTTCACATATTTGTCCTAAGTCTGTACCTAGCAGGAAAAAAAATCTCAGTGCACATGTCACATGCTGTGTCCAGTCACTGCATCTCTCAAGTCCCCTCTCGTCTGGGTCAGTCCCTCGGTCCTTCTTTGCACCATGTCAGAGTGACTTACTGATGAGTCTATGAATTGAGTCAAAAACCAAGGCTGTGAATTGTCTACGTGAAGAGGAAGCTCAAATTTCACAAGCTTTTTGAAACTAATTCAATTTGGGTTTATCTGTTTCCTCATGTTTAGACCCAGTTATGTCACGGGAACAACGCTGTGATTTCACAGAGTCAGCTATGTCCACCGGTGGGGGTGTTACCTGGGTCACTTGGGCAGAGTGATGGCTGCCAGCTTCCCCCCTACAAAGCTAATATTAGCATGTTCATTTCCTCAGACATAAAATGGAGCCTGAATGAAATTACAATGGCTTTTAAGAATTTAATCCTCTTCTGTAGCACTGTATTTCAAAGGAAATTCAGCAGAAAACATACACACAGGTAAAAAAGATAATGGCTTACCAGTGTCTGAAAAGCAGACAAAAATATCTGCCAGCAGTGACGTGAAAGAAGCAAAATCTTAAGCAATTACATACATAAATTAGATGGTTTTGCATGGGTCTTTTATATATTTTTCTCTTTCCTCTATATCAATATTCCTAAAAACTAAGGCTATGAATTGTCAACCTGAAGAAGCTCAAATTTCACAAGCTTTTTGAAAGAAAAGAAAAAGTTCTGGCTTGGTGCCTATAGCTCAGCAGCTAGGATGCCAGCCACGTACACTGGAGCTGGAGGGTTCAAATCCAACCTACGCCTGCCAAACAACAATGACAACTACAACCAAAACGTGGCCGGGTGTTGTGGCAAGCACCTGTAATCCCAGCTACTTCGGAGGCTGAGGCAAGAGAATCACATAAGCCCAAGAGTTTGAGGTTGCTGTGGGCTGTGACAACACGGCACTCTACCACGGGTGACAGCTTGAGACTCTGTCTCAAAAAAAAAAAATCTATTTCCTTTTAAATCTCTACTATTACAATACAGATAATCCTCATCTCCTGAAACAGTTTTATTTCTAATCTTGGTTGAACATTAGATTTAGCTGAAGTGATCCTTGTATTTCACCAACTAAAGCCTTAGAGCAGAGTGAGCAAAAGGAGATAAAGATTTCTCAGACCCAGACCCCGTGGGGCGCACAGCCCGCAGCAGCAGTGTCCACACACTCCCCCAACACCCCTCTGCTCCCGTCACCTACCTGGCACCTCCCCCCCACCTCCACAACACGCCCAGCACTTCCCAACCCTCCACGCAACCTCCTCCCACACCTCCCCTCACCCGGGCTCCTGTGCTGTTCCCTCCTGCTACCCTGGGCCGCTGGACTCGGGGGCAGGATAGGGAGGGCACTCGGGACTCTCCCCACTGGGCCGCTGGACTCAGGGGGCAGGATGGGCAGGGCACTCAGGACTCTCCCCACTGGGCTGCTGGACTCGGGGGCAGGATAAGGAGGGCACTCAGGACTCTCCCCACTGGGCTGCTGGACTCGGGGGCAGGATGGGGAGAGCACTTAGGACTCTCTGTCCTGGGCCACTGAACTTGGGGGCAGGACGGACAGGGCACACAGGAATCTCTGTCCTGGGCCACTGGACTCAGGGGGCAGGATGGGAAGGGCACACAGGACTCTCTGTCTTGTTATTGTTGAAATTGGAAGCTTTAGTATCTAGGAAATTTGCCTTTTCTCATTCTGCTCATTCTAGTCATTCCATACTAAACCAAGATATAAAGCTATGTGCTACAAATGACCTTCTGTTACCAACTCTTCTGTCTAAATGATCGCTCAGTAAGGTTACCAGATAAACTACAAGACACCTAGTTTAGTTACATGCATTTTAGATAAACAAAAATATGTGGTTAGACTTACAATTAAGGAAAGTGTTTATTACTTTTCTCAAACTCAACATTAACTTGTAACTGAGGGTCCTGTGCTTTTATTTGCTAAATCTGGTAATCCTAGGCTTTGTGCCAAAATAAGTTTTCTTTCAAGAAGCGCTTTGGTTTTATTGTATGTGGATGATGGTGTCCTTCTGGACACAGGGAAACTCAGAACCAGGTCCATGTCCCACGAGGATCAGCGTCGTGGGGCTTGAGGGCCAGCCCCAGCGCCCAGCTCACTCTTACTTTTATTTCCAACACTTCCCTCCCCCACCTTTCCTTTCATTAAAAAGCAGGAGCAGGGTCACTAACCCACCTCGTGTGTTTCAAACATCCCTAAGCTGCTTTGTGTCCCTTTAATCAAATAAACCACAGGATAGGTTAAAATAACATATTTATTATCGGTACCTATAGAATAAGTAAATGCTTAATCCTGATCATTATTAACTTTCTATTGATATGTCTTCTTAATGCTTATAGATTATTTCTGTATCAGTCCCAACTAAAATTTTACTTTGAATTTTCAAAAGGAAATCCCCAATTTAAGCATGTGCTAGAAATATTACAATTCATTCTCACCAAGGACCAAAATGAATAGATTTTAAGAGCTTAATGGATACTGTTGCTACAATCCATTGGGTACAGTGGTTTGCATGTGTTCCAAACAGCTTTCAAAAAAATAATACTAGCCTTCAATAGCATTTGTTTTACCATAAGAGTGGTCAAAGTTATCATTCCTAACCTTAGCACTGAAGTATTTAGTAGATTAGTTTTTACATAAAACAAGCTTTGTTTTATTGATAATATGAAAAGT
The DNA here is from genome assembly GCA_963573935.1 of Arctocebus calabarensis. NCBI lineage: Eukaryota > Metazoa > Chordata > Mammalia > Primates > Lorisidae > Arctocebus > Arctocebus calabarensis. The sequence continues at coordinate 13,395 of CAUYON010117423.1, forward strand.
AAGAACAAACAAAAAAACTTGATTTTTGTTTCTGAAATGAACTGTGTTAACAGAGACATGTAATGATGCCTTAACTTTTAGTTAGTTACTAGCATCTTATAATACCCCCTTAAAATTTCCTAAATGACATTTTATTGCAAATTTAGGAATTGATCTATTGTATTCTCATCGCTGCTTCTTTATAACTGTTAAACACAGGCCGCTAAACATTAATAATGAAGAATTGCTCTCCTTTTTGATACAAGTAGACAGCAAAGATGCCGCTTGCTTGCTCCGTCTAAATTACATGAGAATGGGATTTATGTGGCTATAAATCTAGGCAGAATAGAGCCTTTAAGTGGTAACCAATTTTGTGGTGTGTAAGTATCATTGATTTGTTAATCTGAGGGTGTTTTTACAAACTGATTTGGATTAGTGAGTTCTGATAACAGAGCTATTTTAAGGCCCTTGAATAGTGCTACGTGTAGAGAAACTAAGACAGTGAAAATTAACCCATTGGCCCCACCTGTAAATTTAATCACCACCTTTGAAAGGAGAGAGCAGTCTCCTCATATGTAGTTTGCTAGTGTGTATACCACATCAGCCATAGAGACCATTGTTTCATAACTCATAATCGTTGCTCTAGATTCTGGGTAAGTCTGCCAGCAAAGTAGGAGGCAACCTGTAAGAAGGGAAACTGTGGTAATTCCCCAGAGACATTTTGTATAAAGCACTATTGAGATGAATTTAGATTTATTTTAGATAGCTTTGTTTCCCTTTTAAAAAGCATAATGAGAAAGATGCCTTCTCTTCTCTAAAATCTCATAGCTGGTGAATACCGGAACTGTGCTATGTGAACAGAAAGAATGCAAGAATATTCTATTCATCTGCGCATAAAAGAATAAAGTTTTCCCCCCAACGGAAATAGCATTACAAAGAAGAAAAATAAAAGAGATAGATTCCAGCCCTGTATTTTTTAATTATTTATTTATTTATTTATTTAGAAAAAGTCATTGAGAAATGGAGCTTAAGGTGTTAGCCCAGGTGAATTACGTTTCTACACACAGCAATTCACCACGGCCCCTGGAGTCCCACTGGCCTAGACTTTGCTGTAGCCACATTGTGACAAATATAAAGATGCAAATCAGGCACCAAATTTAATGTTTGAGGAAACAAGTAAATGCCTCCTTCCTTACTAATTTTCCCTTTTTAAAAATGAGGATATGATTCAAAACATAAAAAAATACATGGGGAAGAGAGCAAGATACTCAGAGGCGTCGCTGAGATTTCAGGTGTGTGTTGGGCCCACCGTCCGGCTTGGGCAACTTGACCTTGTTGAAACCTTAGGTCTCTGGTCAGAGCCAGAGTTAGAAGAATAAGAAGGAGAGGATGGGAAGAACCACCCACCTAGTCGCTTCAGAATGGGTGTGGAAGGGCCAAATGTCTGTCCAAACTTTATAACGAAGCCTGAAATGTTGCCATCCCTTGACGTCTTGAAATGTTGCTGCAAACGTATATCCACTCTGGGAACAAAAAATTCTTACCGAGTTTGAGCTACAATTTGAAAGCTATTTAACAGACAATCAGCTGAGAGAAAGTTTCCATTCCTGGTAGAATACTGGGACTTCTATAAAATTAGTCTGTTAAAATTAACCATGGTTTGGATGAGTTTTCAAACCTCATTCACTTATACACAAAATTTGGAAGTGAAGATAGTAGACTCTATTTTGGCTTCAGAATAGAGTCTCGTCTTTGGTTCAACGTATCTATCCACAGAAAAGGACTGCCCCCTACTAAGAGCTCATCTACCAATACTGATTATTCCACAGTCAACGTTCTTCTGACAAAGCTGTAATCATTTCTGAAGCCAGACTCAATCATCACTCCTAATAGCGAGGACGAGCCACTAAGCCAGCTTAGCCCCATTTTTCACAAATACAAGAAAATCAAAGCTCATGTATATGAATCCAATATATCAACACAATCTTCTTCTACCATGTGTACCATACAGAGTGCATTTTCTCTGAGCTGTCAGTAAGCATTTCATGGTCCTTTTGTGCTTCAGAAAAAGAATCTTAGCGCTTAACTCACACTTTGAGACTTCCTCCCAAACTTCTGCCTAGAAAGGAATACAGTCTACAGATAAACTAGAAAAATGAAATAACTAGGCTTTTTTTTTTGCTTTTAATTTAAATGTTAGGAAGAAATGGAACTGCATCTGAAGTGTTCTGTTTGGTTCTTCTCCAAATCAAAATTGGGTTTTACTCAAATAAAGAAGCCATTGTTGACACCCGCTGACCCTCTGAAGCAACGCATTCCTCTGGAAACAACACCGCATTGCTAATAAAGCAGTCCCCGCAGCTGAGCTGGTGCTGTTTAATTTGTTTCCGTGGTATGATAGTATAATTTTGACATGCTGAAAAATTGCTATACAGAGACTGGTATACAATCATTGCTGAGTACATTTTCAATATAACATTTGTTATTGAGATGCTTGAGATATCTTCTGAGAAGCATTATTCTAAATGAAGCTCGGTGTAGAAGTTCCTAATGCAGAATGGAATTTCATATCCAGCTTCAGCTTATCTCCAATCTATTTAAACACATACTCATTGCACATTTTCTATTGGCTGAGACAGCTGCTCTCTCACAGGGAAACCAAAGAATCTCAATATTATTTCTTTTTACCTTTAGATAGCAAAGTCTAAGGGGCTATATTAAAAGATTTTCTTCTACTAACAAGCCACACATAGAGTCCACCCTGATTTGGCATGTAAAGATTATAATAAGAAGTATATCATATTAAATTAGCTAATATTGCAAAATAGATTTTCATGCTCTTTAGACTATATTTCACTTAAGATTTTGCAGCACCATTCTATCGAGAGCCAGTGTGTGGGTGACTGCCATGTGAATCACAAGCCAGAAGCAGAAAGGTTGGGCTCTGGAGACCTATTTGATTGGGAGGCTAGGACAGCCAGTATTGAGCACAGACAGTTTTCATAATTATGTTGCCTGCACATTGGCTACCTGTCCTACCTTAATCTGATTAGAGTGAAATGCAAAAACCGTTCTCATTTCTCTGAGTTGAGTGCTGCCAAGCTTCATCTCAGGAAGGAGGAGGCGGGAGGAGGGCGATGTCTCTAATACTCTGGGAATGCAGACGAAATGGGCCTCACTGTGATTGCAGCTGTAAACTTTTAGCAGAGTAATGAAGATGTTAAAGGGAATAAATAATACCTTAGCCCAGTGGGAGGTCCACTTGGGGAATTCCTCCTGGTCAGGTCATCTGAATGGTTTGCAATATGACATATGCAGGAGACACCATAGGGTTTGCTTGGAGCGTCCTGCCCTCGGATGGAAGGGCAAGCCAGCAGCATTGACAATGATGCCCTGGGTCTGCTTCCTTTGCCCGTTCGTATTATCAGGAGGTAAAAGCAAACTGCTGTATTTCATGCATAGTCTGAGGCTAAATATTAAACTTGAGTGTGTGTTTCTGTGCTGGTGCAGTGGGAGAAGGACCTAGCAGATAATTCACAAAAAAGTATTGGTGACTATCTCTGGGTGGTAGAATTGCTAATTTTTGCTTTTTTTCAAATATCTTAATAATTTACAATGACCATGAAAAAAAGGCACTGTTTTAATTCTGGAACACATTTTTTTCTAAGAAACAGAGAATTGTAAACAATAAACATTTCCTGAACCTCTCCTAAATAAGATTAAAAAAACAAACAAACAAATAAAAACCAGGAGGCAGCACAGCTAATGATGACTCCTCAGCTGGATTTTTCATGTTGCACGGTCATAAATTTTTAAGAACAGCATGGGCAGCACATTAGCGACTTATCGAGGCTGCCTTCATGCTGGCTACCTAGCTCAGAGAAAGAAGGGCAGAGACCAGGAGCTGATAGAAAACCCACAGAGGGCGCATACCTCGGAGTATGCTGGAACCAGGCTGCCCTCGTTCTGGTTACGGCTCATCCCTCCCAGGCTGAGTGATCCTGGCATGGTCCTCACAGGCTGACTGCCTCAAGGTTGGAAGATGGCTTCTACAGTTCCAGATGTTATGTGCAGATATGAAAACATCCAGCATAAAAAAAGAAAGAAACCTTTCTAGGAATGATAACCTGGCACACTTCTAAGAAAAGAAAAATACATATGCCTTATTGTCATACCCAGATAATACCATTTTCTAACCCAATTTTCTTTTCAGAAAAGAATAACACCATTTGTCCTAACAGCTACCTAGCCATATATTTGTATAAATATTTTTTTCGTTTGTCCTGAAAATTTTAAAGAGACTATAAAGGAACTATGGACAGCTTATGCCCTATGTTAAAGTAAACTTCTATCATAAAAATAAATGACTAAATAAAAGAAAGGCGCAGTGCCTGTGGCTCAAAGGTGTAGGGCGCCAGCCCCGGCCAAAAAAAAAAAAAGTAAAAGAGGAAAGTTGGACAGAAGCTATTTCAAGTTTTCTATAATATTGTACGTTTATATATATTTATACAGTTTATCGTCACAGAATTAACCAGGAAGCCATGAATCTATTTTGTTTTATGGTTTTCAAGATCTTACGGAATCTGTGTGTGTTTGTGTTGAACTGGGGCATCTAACCAGAAGGATGTGGTCCGGCATAAAGTCACTGGCCTACAAGGGGTTCCCTGGTCTTTACCCGAGTGTCAGCCATGCTGGGGTCGCCTACATGGATGTGACTGTGGAACTTCCAGCCTGGGGTAAAGAAAACAGCAACTCTGAACCTGACTCCTGTGTTCATGATGCCTGCATTTGGTTGAATTCATCCTTACTATGAAATTACTAATAGGGCACAAATACTTTTTCAGTTGAGACCATTTTACCCAACCCAATGCTGTAACATGCAGACCCTCAAGGGTTTCGATTTTGGAGACTCTCCATCGTTTTATGGTAATCTTGCTATGTTAACAAGAGTTGGTTTTCCCATATAGGAATATTCCTGTTATCGTAAAATAAGATGGATTATCAAAAGAATTGGGTTGTCATTGGAAATTCTACCTTTTAAAATATCTCTTTTAAAACTGCTCCCCCCACCATGAGCCAGAGTGTCTTTTTAGGACGCGGGGAACCACTTTGCTGTTTGGTGAAAATCAGAGAGTGGTGATGCCATGTAGCAAGATGAGTTGGGAAGTGGCAAGTTAAGTCAAAAACCCCTGCCCTGATCTTGAGGTGCTTGTAATATAAAGTAGACAAAATGGTGGGTATTTTCCAACATGTGAGCCAAGGATGCCCTAAGCACTGTGAGGAGGGGACCGTTTCACTGACGTGTGCCCTCGTCCCCCTGAGCAGTAAATGTTGATGAATGAGCAAATAGACACACGTGACTGTTAGGCCCCTTCTTTTTCCCGCCCCAGCCTTGTCAGTTGGGGTGGGGGGCTTTGAAGTCCACACCCCCGTCCCCTCCACCATCCGAGCCCCATCACCGCCTGCCCACAGGGGAACAGCATCAAGTCCCTGAGTCCTGGAACCTCTGTACCCCAGAGATGCTTCTGATGTGACCCTTACCCGTCTTTCACTTCACCGCCTTCCCCCTCAATGTCCCTGCACTGTTGAGTTCTTGAGAACCTCTGAATTACAAGGGGACAGAGTCTGCAGAGGGTCTGTAGCCATGGGAAGGGAAGTAAAGGCATCAGCACACCCAAGTACGAGTTACAAATTCTGCTTGGGGGTCTTGGAATGTTGTTGTGGTCAGCAAGATCAAAGTCCCCATGCAAAGGTGTGGGCACCTAGCCCTGCACATGCCTCAGAAAGCAGCAATCCACACGGTTTGAGGCGATGCTAGACTAATCCCACATGGAAGGATAGTCTATGCAGCTTCCCTCTCCCTTCCTCTTTTAAAACCTTTCCCATTGTGGGAGTTTTGCATCGCAGAAAGCAGAGATGACAGAGCTGTGAGAGCAGTGAGTCCACACATACACACGCTCAGTTCCAGCGCTCCTCGGTTGAATGGCCAACCTTGCTTCCACCGCACCTCACTCAGATCATTTTGAAGCAAGTCCCAAACATGGTATTCCTGCACCTAGAGCTACCGAATGGCAGTGCCTCTTTACTGTAAACAACCAGACTAGCTTTATCACACCAACTATATCAATCGCAATTCCTTAATATTATCAAATACCAAGTCTCTGTTTAAATTTTTCTTACGGTATCATAATGTTTAACAGTGGATGTCTTTTCTTCAAAGAAGAAACCAAAGAAAGTTTATGCCTTGCATTCAGTAATGTGTCTCTTAAGCCTCCCTCTCTTTTTAAAATTTGGGTGATGTATTTGTTGAAGAGATGAGATCATTTGCTCTAGACAGTTACCCACGTTTTGAATTTTGCTGTACCCCTATGAAGGTTGTATAAAAAGGTGGTTCTTAACTTTAGTGTGCGCTTCATGGCATGGGGAGGGCTTGTGAAAGACTACTGGGCCTCCCCCTGGAGCTTCTGATCTGGTGGGTCTGGGCTGGGGCTGGAGCACCTGCGTTTCTGACAAGTCCCCGCTGAGGCTGCAGCTGCTGATTCAGGAACCAGAGTTGAGAGCCACGAGTCTAAGGTCCTCTTTTCCCTGCATCTCCTTTATTATTTCTATCCAAGGTTTGATGGAGGGATTTTTGTTTTTCATAAAAATCTTCAAAAGTAGTATTATGAGTTCTTTTTAAGGGGCACCTATAAGGATACATGTCGGATCTTTTAAGTATAGAGTATAAATGTCTTAGCACAATAATTAAGAAAACGAGATGAAGTATAGATTAACCAATGGGATGTAAGCATTCCTAATTGTATATGAAATCAGCACATTGTACCCCGTAAATGCATTAATGTATTCAGGAAAAAGTCAATAACAATCAATTTATCAAAAATAAATGAATACATAAATAAAAAAGAGGCACCTAAAGTCCTCTGCTAGTTGCCTTTGAAGATTATTGCCCCAACTTTAATTCCATCTGGGTTCATACATGTTTATATTCTAATAGTTCTATCACTCCTTTTTTGTTTATTAGCTGAAATACTTTTATTGAAAGAACATTTCTTTTAAAAAAATAGAAAGGAAATTTCTTTCAACTATTGTGTTTATGTATCTGAGGCACATGTCAAGCAGTCTTGTGGTTTAAATGCTTGATTTTTTTGCTGTTTACCTCTTTATTTACTGGTTTTCGGTATAATGAGATGTTTTCCTGCCGTCTCTGAAGGTGACCAGTGAGGGGTTTTGTTTTGTTTGTTAATATCCTAAGAACTAATTTGAGTAGTGTAATTTTTTTTTTTAGAGGTGGGCGTCTCCCTCGGTCCCCCAGGCTTGAGAACACTGGTGTTGTCATCACTAAGGCAGCTTTGACCTCCCATCCCCCCATCCCAGCGTCACACGACACCACTTACCAGACCTGTGGAGATAGGGTCTGCTATGTTGTGCAGGCTGGACGCAAGCTCCTGAGCTCAGGTGATCCACTGTGACCTTCCAAAGTGTTGGGATGATAGACATGAGCCAGCACACCTGGCCTGATTAGTATGATTGATATCAATAATCTGTTTAGAAAGTTCAAGCCAATAAACAAAAGAAAACAATCCAATTTGGGGCCTGATTTATCTGTCTTGTTCTCTTCACCAGTCACATCAACCAGATGATGACCCAATAGACATTTGTCTTAGAAGGAGGAGCCTCCATCAGCTAAGCAGGCCATCGGCCTAGCTATGATCAGTGGAGGGACAGCCAGCTCTCCTGTTAGGATGGGCCAAGGGCCACGTGGAGCAGAAGGTGCCCATGGCCGCTCTGTGCACGGAAAGAAGAGCCTGAGACTTGCAGGGTATGCAGGTAGGAACACACAGGCCACCTCCAGCTCAAACAGCAGGTACTGAGCCTTGTTGCAAAATGAGAACCAAAATAATAGTCATAATTTCTAGAACAATTACTTTCGCAGAGACACACTACCCCATTGAGAGGAGATTCTCTAATTTCTCTAATTATGAGACCCCATTTCTCTAATTATGAGAAATGATGAATATAATTGCTGTATCGTGAGTGCAGAAGTGTGTCTGGGGGGACCTGGGAGCCCATTAATCTCCCCCATGCATCAGCCAGGTGAGGGAATGGCACCAGTCTGCTGATTGGCGGCAAACTGGAGCCAAGAGCATGTGTGGCTCTGGGGGCTGGTGAGGCCTGTTTAGGTCACAGTGTGGCCATCGTCCAAGCCACAAGGAGCCATATCCAGTCAACAGTTATCTTTTCTCCTGTAATTATGCTCTTGGGGTTCTCTTCCTTCTTAAAAACTACAGCGTGGAAAATGGTGAATAGTAAAAAAGGTGGAGGATGAGTTATTTTGCTTTGTATCTGGTTTAAATAACTGTTGGTGACAACACGGTGAATGGGCAGATGGATGCTAAGTTGAGGCATATACAGAAAAGTCCCTTTCTGGCGTTTGTCATTGTCACACAGCCGGAGGAACTAAGTGTGGGAACTTGCACCCCTGGCCTTTGCACCACTTCGGGTGTGGATGGTGTGTCAGTCTCCCCCCCCGCTGGTCGACGGGCTGCAGCTGTCTGTTTTCCAAAATAAACCAGCTCTACCCTCGCGAGAGCCGGCTGAGTCAGCCGTAACATGGGGAGGATCCTGTGTGTGGGTGCTGCCCGCACTGTGCGGTGTGTCGGGGCACTTTCTCATCCATCTCCCGCGGTCCCCGACCAGAACCCGCCTCCTGACCCCTCCGTGCCTGCAGTTCTGTGTCCTCTCTTGCTCACTGACGATGGTGCAGGCCCAGTTTCCCCAGAGCTGGCGACCCCATCTCTGCCTCCTGCTGTCCAGGGACAGCCCTCAGAGGGTGCAGCGTCACCATTCTCTTACATTGTCCATTTTAACACATTGTCTCAGTTTTAGATTCCACATTTCAGGAGCCTCTTTTCTCTCAACACTTTCAAAGCAACTCCTGTGTTTTTTCTTAGCTATGACAGTTAACTGACATTTGCACGTCACCGAATAACCAAACACAAGCACTGCAAATACAACAGATGCCAACAATTTATGAACTTACACCAAAATGCCAGCTCCAATGGCCTCGTGGCTGAGGCCAGAGGTGTATGTTGTGGTTGTTTTACTAGAGTAGCTTTATTTATACCCATGAAAATTCTTGAAGTAGGAGCTAGTAATAGAGGACCTTCGGAGAGGACAGTTCCAGGTGAGTGGTCATTTTTTTATGGGATAATCCTCAGCTTTGAAACCCTGACTGTATCAGGATCTATCACAATAGTCTATAAGTAAATTTCGTATGAACGTACACAGGACAAATGGACACATGGTTGGCTGGCTTGTCACCGGCTGCAGTTGCTTATTCTAAGACCATGGTGTCGTTCCCTGAGCCACTCACAGAGGCTGAGGGACCCTGGTGTGTGCCAACAGCTCCGGTGGTGACAGGAAAGTTGTTAAACCCTTTGTTGGGACTTTGACAGCTGTGTTTTAGAGGAGGCTTGTGAATGGTTATGAACGCCGCACTTCAAATCTGAATAGCAAATTTGGACTCCCTGGTATAACTCTCTGGCAGATGAGAATCACTCAGATTTGTCGTTTTGCTAATTAAAATAAAGAATGATCACTAATTTTCATGCAGGAAAATGCAAAGATCTGGGCAATCTAACCATAGTGTAATTAACAATATAGCCAAAGCTGATGTTTTTTTTTTTCCTTGCCCGTCATAGACACTATTATTTGTCCTTTAAATTAGATTTCTGGTTTTATTTTATTTATCTCATCTCTTTCGCATGTCTCATAAACTCTAAATATCTGAGCTCTATAAAGGCAGTGATGAATGTAAGTGGCGGTGCTTAGAGTGCTCACACCATTATTGGGTTGGGGGGTTTTCTTTAAGAATTTGAAATCTGCCTTTCAGTAATGGAAGCGATTATGCCCACACTAAGATGAATAAAAGAAACAAAATGCATAGCACTAGAGTAACGGGAAATTATAGAAATCAATTTAAAATTTAAAAAAAACAGTTTATGCCACCAATTACCTGTCAAAATAGAAATTCTTCAGTCTCCTTGCCCATTCCACTTTATTCCCCCAACCCCCTCTGCCTCATCTTGAAGGAATTGTATCAGTTCCTAAAGTCCACTAATTTGTACTTAATAATTGCTGGGGATAGGATTTATTTTCTGAAACATAGTTGTACCTAAATGTGTCCAGTTTAAAGAACACATTCTATGGCAAAGTGGAGGCACAAATGTAAAGAACAGAAGTTTCCAGTTTATAAACTGGAGGTGTTCCATAAACTTATATATCTATAAGTTGTTGGGAACTCAATTCTTTTATCCTAAAGAAAGCTCATTAACCACGATGGTTAGGCAGCCAGCTGACCTACGGAGTCCTACTTAACCAAGCTTTACCTGATAGATCCACTTGGCGATTACAATCCCACAGGCTCCCTTTCCCCCACGTTCACTAGACACGAACATGTTTGTTCAGATAAACCAACCCCCAGAATCTACGGGAGAGCACAAAATCACATCTCCATTATTTCTTTCTATTCCCTTCTTTGGTTTCAACCAAGAATGACCTTCTGAGAGTGGCGGGAAAAAGAAACTTGTGAATTGGGATCCCTTTCATTCTGAGAACCTCTGGCTCCGCGGTCCTTGTGTGTGGACCTTCCCAATTAAACTCGTAATCTGAGGGACGCTGGACGATGAAGATCCCCTCCCTCTAGAAACTTTTCATTAAAACCATCCAAAATACAGGTCAGTAATGTGGAAGAATTTTATGAAATTCAGAAGTAAAAGGAAAGTGCCAAGAATATACACAAAATTCAAAATGTTTTCATTGTTTTGGCATCAGAATTTAGAAATGAGAAAAATGTTTTTGATTTTTGTGACTGCATTTCCAACATTGTCCTCCTCATGTGATTTGTGTAAAATCTTCCAAATGACCACAGGAAATGTATTGCAGAGCATGACTGATTAGCTGTACAGTAGTTACGTGACACCTCCATATGGGACTCACGGGGCGTCCCTGAAAGGGACAAGTGATTGGGTGTCTGGGGTCAAGTGATTATGGCAGATCTTTCCAAGTGAGAGAGTTATTGGAATTAGGCAGATTCAGGACAGAGTAGTTTTGGGTTTGTGGACCCAAATGGATGGGGTTCTTGAGGGAAACCTGATAAGGGACTATGGTCTGATCCCAAGCTGTTGCCCAGGTGAGTCGTCTATCTCACATGGGCAATATGTCTGGTTAGGTCATTGGTAGGAATTTCTTGAATTTCTTGAATTTCACAGTGACGTTTACAAGCTTGTCTTCCAGGACTGGACTTTTCTGGAACAAAAATTAGGTCTTCGTGGTCTCCGTTCTTGGGCTCCACAGTCAAGTGGGGTGTGCAGGTGCTTTCAACTCTCACCTGCACCACCGGTGGCTTTGTTTCCTTGACACCTGGGCTCTGGCCTTCTCATTCCTTTCCTTCTGTCCCTCTTCCTCCTTCTCCTGTTCCCCGTTCTCTTGTTATGACACCGCCTTGGCTGTGTCCCACTGGTTTGTTTGCTCCTGAGTCTAGGCGGCTTGCCCATGTGCCCAGGTGCCTCTCACTTCTTCTGCAGGCTCCCAGAGGGCAGGGTCTCAGCCTGATTCCTTTTCCCCTTTTGGTTTTCTCTGTCACCCTTGGCTTTATGCACAGCAGACAAGCACTGAAGCATTGTTTGATGAAGAACAAATGACTGTTTTGTTGGGATTCACCTCCTGCCAATAATATTTATTGTTATTTGTGAAGTGAAAATCTCCAATCGTGCCTGGTTATTGATGTGACTGATTCTCCCTCTGCCCCTCATTGGAAGATGAATCATCTCACAGCCACTGGGGATTGGCCCAGGAGAGACTTTTTGATTAATATAGCAGCTGCAACAAACTGGAAAATATAAATCTGTTTGAATTTTAACATAAATTTTGAAATCACCAACATCTGAGTTTAATACACCCTATTTTGAGCTCCTAGAAGAAGCTTTATGTGCTTCTCAGGGACTGACAGCTTCATCAACAAACGACACAGTGAATAAGTAATATTCCATGACTTCTTTCCTCTTGTTCTGGAAGCTCCAAAATCCACAAATTTCCATGCTATTCTACTTAGGAAAGCTATGCCTACTAATACAGTGGTTATATTAGGAGGTATTTCTTCTTCAAACTACTTCCCTGCTTGTATATGTCCATGATAAAAATAAACTCAGGTGTCCAAGTCACTAAATTTTATTTCAAGGCTACCTTTGAAATGTAATGTTTTCATGTAGAATTCTTTATCGTGAAAACATTACAGTCCAGTGAGATATAGAAAACAGCCTAACAAATACCCGTGTGCATCCTACCCCCCTTTGATTTCCTCGGGCCATTTAATCTCTCTCTGCTTCTATTTTCTCTTTAAAATGGGGATAATAATAGCACTTGTGTCATAGACTTGTTCTGAGGATTAAATGAATTGCACAAAAACACTAAGAAGGGTGCTTTGTCCATAGTGGAGTATTAAAGATGAAGCAGCTTTTATTTTTAACAATTACGATGATATACTTTAAAAACAGATTTGAAGCACCCCTTCGCATGCCATGGTATTTTTCTACTCTTTCCTGCCCCTGAATTTCATGTACACCTGAGTGGTGTTTATCATTTACGTGCATTGTTGTATATGCTTAGCACATTTTATATCTGTGCATATCCATATTGCTTAGTACAGTCTCTAAACTTTATATAAGTGATACGGCACCGTGAATAAACAATGGCAACTTTTTTCTCAACTTTGTTTTTAAGATTTATCTATTTTGATAACATTTTATTCTAGCTAACTACATTAACTCAATTCCAAAAGTCTTCGCTTCAATGTCATTTTCTCAATAAGAAATATTCTGAAAACCTCATTTAACATTAGCCAGCCCTGGTCTTAACCTCCAGCATAAGACTGTTCTACTTTTTCTTTTCCATATGTTGGTCATCACTTTCTATAATGTTACATAATTCACCCATTCAGAAGTTTATTTTCATTACCCTTCTCCTTTGTAGAATACAAGGTCCAATGAGGAATTTTTGTCTATTTTCATTTTTTCACTGATGTGAACCTAACAATGTGTTGGCATGAAGTAGATGCTGAATGATTTTGTCCCTTCTCCCATTGGTGGTCATTTCTAATGATTCCTTTTGTAGTTGCTCTTATTGCAAAAAATGTTGCACTAAATATTCTTACACATATCTCCTGAGTAACTGTGATTTTCTCTCTGGTACCTACCAGTAAACTGTTAGGTAAAAGGTGAATATCTTCAAGCTTCTTTTTAGGTGGTTTAAGGTATCTTGGGACTCATCAAGTGTTGGCTTTTGAAATATAAAGCAAAAATAATCTTTCATCAACATAAATAGAGACCTGTCTGCACAGAGAAATTATTAAAATAAGCTTGGCTTTATTTATCAAAGTGATAAGGCCTTGAATTTGATTATGGAAAATCCTACTGCAAACTTTGAATGCAGGTGCTCAGTCAAGCTAGCTTAGTGCATTTTCCATGGATTCTAGTAATGCCTGGCTCTCAGGCTAATTCAGAAATGGCTACTTCAGCAGAGTGCATGGAGACCCCAATCAACCCGGCTTTCCTTGAGTGGAAAAGAGCCCATCAAATCCACTCTCTGCCATGGCTCAGCCTACAGATGTGGCCACCCCAATTGGCGTGTGCTCAAAGGTCACCCTTCCATCTTGCTGCATTGTCTTTAATCACATTGAGTCATCATTTATTTTTGATACCATTTCATTGTTAGTTGGTTTTCTTTTCTAAGTTGTTCTTAGGGGGGAAATAGAAGGTAAAAGTAATTGTCAAGCCAACATTAGGGACTCTAAACTACAGACAGGAGAGAAATTAATCCTCAAAGCATTTCACACAAACAGCAGCAATGTACAAATTACAGATTATTTGTGTCACATAGCCAGTGCCAGTAGCACATCGGAGAACTGAAATCCATTTCAATTCTTATCCCAAGCCTGGGTGCTCATGGTTCTCTATCAAACCCAAAGGATATCACAATTGCCCATGATGATTTGCAAAGAAATGAAAAGAAAAATAGTGGTTGAAGACTCAAGTGGTTTTTAATGCTTCTCAATTGAATATATTTTCCAAATGAGTTTTTCCTACTTTTCAGCACAGTTATTAAGGAAGTTTGGCAAAAGCTTTCTTGAAAAAGAAAGTTCAGTCAATCTCTTGAAGGCTTTCTTTTATTATATGGTATTTTTTTTTCCAATAGCTATCAATGGCTTTGTAGAAATGATCCATAGCTTTGCAATGCATTTTCATTGAGAAGATTCTCAATTAGATTATAAAATGATCTGTATGGCATAGCAACAGAATGAAAGTAAATGTTGATTACAGACACTACTTGAAATAAAAAGCACTATTTCAAAGTGACCCTTTAAAAAATAAGATTCAACTCTGTCTTCTTATGCTTTTTAGTACATTGTCTTATTCATTTTTAATATCAAACAGCCAATTTATTTTTATTTACAATGAGCTCTGATTTTTAGAATACACATACAAGGGGTGAGTGAGGAGTTTGGAAGCCAGGGGAAAACACAATAAAAGAGCACAGACCTGCAATCATGTTTCAGGATAATTAAGCATGAGATGAAATTCTAACTTAAATTATTAAGGGATCACAAAAGAGATTTAAAGATTTGGGTCCAGGCCAGGAGAGAGTGGGGAAAGACAGTGAGAGAAGAGGAGGCTTCAAGGAGGAAGATCAAGCAAGGTTAACAGACAAAACATTACCCGATTTCTGTTTCTCTTATTTTCTCAAGCAAAGAGTATTTGTCATGTTAGAAAGGAGAGAAAAACGAGTTAAGAAGGAACCTGTGTCTAAGAAAGTAAGAAGAGAATAGGGAACACACCAAATGTTCTATGTGTAATGTCAGAGTTGCTGCTGGGAAGCTCTGAGACGCTGTAGAGAAAGAAACGAACTCGGAGCTCTGGAGATTGTCTTCATTTCCTTTTTAACTTTACAAAAGGAGGAAGGCTCAAATCTTAGAAGTGGAAAAGTATTGAGTTTAATATCAGTTTCAGCCATCAACTACCAAAAGAGAAAAAAATAGTATGAACACTAATATAAAATTAGGTAATCAGTAAGCGCCAACTTGGATTCATCAAGAGTGAGTGTGGAAGAACTCACTTTTTTGTTTGTTTGTTTTTGTTTTTGTTTTTCTTTTTTTTCTCTCTTTTATTTTTTTATTGAATCATAGCTGTGTACATTAGTTCAATCATGGGGTACAGTGTGTGGGTTTCACATGCAATCTGAGATATTTTTATCAACCTGATTGACATAACATTCATGAGATTTTCTCGTTTACTATGTGAAAACATTTTTGATCCTCTTCCATATTTACATGGATGGAGCTAGAACATGTTCTCCTTAGCAAAGTATCTCTAGAATGGAAGAAAAAGTATCCAATGTATACACCCCTAATATGAGACAAATTCTTTATCGTTCAAGTGAAGGCTGCAACCCATTTATTGCACAGGAAGAAGGGGAAAGGGGAGAGGGAGGGAAGGGGAGGGAGAGGGTGGGGGGAGATGGGACAAAGGGTGAGA
>CAUYON010117426.1:0-26209 GCA_963573935.1 Arctocebus calabarensis
ACAAAACCAAGAAACAAAGCAGTATATATATCTTGCTGATATTGTCTGGGCAAGAGGTGATCTTCAGGGGTATGATATGTTAATCGCAATGTTGATACAGCTGAACAAAATGGAGTCCGGAGGCCTATAATGATTTTTCAAACCCTGCAGGGTGGAGAGCTTAAATCCTCCTCAGCCTGTTTAGAAGGCACTTTAAATCACAAACTTAGGCTAAGCAGAAGCTTTCCCAGGAAAGTGCTTGTAGCTGGGATCACTCCTTAAGTGGCTATTCACTTACCCAGTGTGCCGAAACTGGTCTCACCCAATGCCCTGCGGGCTAAGGCTGCAAGGTGTCTCAGTCCCCGCCTTTAGGCTGCTCAGTCACTAGATTACTCGCTCCCACCCTGTGGTTGTTCTGGGACCCTGAGTGTAGAGCTTGCCAGAGCAGTTCTACTACGATGGCTCCACACAGCCCACAACCAAACACTGGTAGCTCTTTCTGGCTAGGTGTCTCAGTCTGGAGCCCCAGACAATACTCAAGTACCTCCGCACTCTTGCCCCAGTTCTCTCAAGGCAGTTCAACTGAGTGCCAAGTCCAAAAGGAACCCAAACAGCTCACAGGTAAGGCCTTTCCAGTTTGCAATCTCACTGGTGCTGTAGTCACAGCTGCCGGCAGGATTAGATCGAATGAACACACGCAACCACTTGCCCGATCTCCACTGCTTTTGCCTTCCTCAGGGGGTCCAGAAGTCTCACGCTGTCTGCCTGTGTCCCCAAAGGGATGTTTCTGGGCAGATTCTGCCAGCCAGGGATGCCTGAAGTCTTCTCTCCTCAGTCTCGCTAAGCCCAGTTGCAAGGAAGCTGTTACTCGGCCACCATCTTGGCTCCTCCCGCTTAAATAAACTTTTAACAAAATTATTCTAGAGGATATGTTGATACAGCTGTAAAAATTATGCATGCACACGTGTATATGTATATGTGCATATATACACACATATACTCCATATAGATAAATAGACCTATCCTTTTAAAAATGTTACAACTTTAAAAAACAACTTTATTGATATATTGTTTACATAAACTAAAATGTACTTCAAAAGTATGCTTTGCAATTCTGAAAAGTATAAAGTTCTATCAATGCCACAACAATCAAGACATAAAAGGTTTCCATTATTCCCAAGTTTCTCTTTTGCATCTTAAAATAAAATATTCACCCCAAACCAGTCCTCAAGCAACCATTTATCTGATTTGTACTAAGACAGATAACATTGGTTGTTTCCAAAAGGTCCTATAGATGGAAGAATACAATATGTTTTCATGGTTCTTTCTTCTTTTTGTGTGTGTATGTTTTTTCATTCCTTATTATTGCAGAGGAGTATCCCATTCAATGGATTAAACAATACAGTATTTATCCATTTACCTGTTTCTGACACTTTTTAAAGTTAGAGTTAATATGGATATGATGAATATATAATTTCATTTTGTGGATGTAATTACATGGTCATAGAATTACTGTGCCATATGGTAAAAGTATGATTAACTTTAATATTTTGATTAATCTTTTGAATTTTAGTCATTCTGCAAAATATTTAGTGGTATTATATTTTAGTTTTAAATTGATGACTGTAAATATTAAGCTTCATTTCATGTACACATTAGCTCCCCCATGAATTCTTTTCTGAAGTACTGTTCAAATATTTTCCCTGTTTTGTCGAATTGTTTTTCTTCTGATTATTGAGCTATAAAAATTCAATATATATTTGATGGAAGTCCTTTTCTAATATATTCATCATATTCTATCCGTTTGTGGCTTGTAATTTCCCATGCTGATGCTTCATTTGAAAGAACAGATGCTTTTAATTTTCTGGAAGTCCAGTTTATTCTTTTTCTCTTTCATATTTAATTACATTTTATCATAAGAAATCTATGTCTGACACAGAAGATACTGTCTTACATTTTCTTCTAGTGACTTCAGAAGTATTTTTTTCTCTTATGCTTATCATTCCTTATATGTCAATTTTTCTGCATGGTGTGAAGTAACATGGCTTTTATTGCATGGATGTTTACTTGTTGTAAAACCATTTAATTGCCTGGAAATATTTATCAAAAACTAATTGATTCACTGGGCGTTGTGGCCGGCGCCTAAGTCTCAGCTACTTGGGAGGCGGAGGCAGGAGACTCACTTGAGCCCAGGAATTGGAGGTTGCTGTGAGCTGTGATGCCACAGCACTCTATCCAGGGTGAAAGCTTGAGGTTCTGTCAAAAAAAAAAACAAAAAAAAAAAAACTAATTGGTTCATATATATGTACATTGGATATTTTGGATATTGGATATTGTATTTATATGTCATTCATTATTATGCACATATATTCATTCATAGACTTCAGTTCTATTTATTTATATGATTTTCCTTATACTCAAACTATACATACATATCATCTTAATTATTGCAATGAACTACCATAATTAAATTTATACAAAATGGAAAATTTACCCAGTGTCAAGTTTTACATGAAGTTGAAGAGGTGAAGGGTGCAAGGAAACAAAGGTGTGGGAAAAACAGAAAAGAGGAGGCTGAAGTGTTGAGGGCAGCTTTCCACATTTTCTGTTTCTGTTTTACTGAAGTTTTGTTTTGCTTAGAGTAATAGACAATGTTTCCTTGTATGTTTCACAGGTTATCTCTCACATGGAAAGATTTTAGAGCATGAGCAAAATTCATTTTATTCTCTAGATGGTTGTTTAGTTTACATGGTATTTTCCAGTGAGCGGTAAGTTGCAGTCTACAGTCTCTGTTTATTACTGTCTCTAAGGTAATAATATCTTCCAAAAGCATCTCCCAGATAAGGATTTTTCCCTTAGTGAAAGCAATTAGTCTATTTGTTAGATGTTCAAATATCAGCAGTAGAAGTATAAGATTAAATGAAGTCATTTGTCCTTCCCTGGAAGTGTTCTTTGGAAAAGGGAGAAAAATTGATCTCAGGATAGCAGCTTTAAAGTTAATCTCTCCATGAAATTTATACTTAGGCCTCAAATTCAAATTAATTCATCTATTCCTAAAACTTCAGCTATTTGATGTCCCTTTAATTTTTATGTACTTTTCTTATCAGCTTGCCAAAATTTTAAATAACAATACTAAAATAACAAACAAACAAAAACATAAGCTTGTAATTAATTGTATTAGGATTGCATTTAATCTATAGACCAATTAAGCAAAAAATAATATTTTGATAATAAGTCTTCTAATACATAAACATTAAATAACACTCTACTAAGTTAGATTTTTCTATTTTTTCTTAACAATATTCTGCTTTCAGTATACAGGTTTTACACATAGTTTGTTAATTTTTCTCTTAAGTATTTAATATTTTTTTAATAATTTTGTCTCTCTTTTTTTTTTTAAGAATAGAAAAGTTTAAGTTCATAGCAAAATTCAAAGGGAGAAGTTGTCCATATACCCTCTGTCTCCAACAGTGTATTACCTACACACCAGTCAATAACCCCCACCATCCAGGTACATTTGTTATCATTGATAAACCTACATTAATATTACCTTTATCTCTGAAAGTCCATAGTTTACATTAGTGGTCATCTTGGTTTTGTGTAGTCCATGAGTTTGGACCAGTGTATCACCATGTATATTGTATCAGACAAAGTTGTTTCACTGTCCTAAAAAATCTTAGATGCCAAACTTATTCATCTTCTTCCTACCTTCAAACCCTGGCATCTACTTACTTTTTTTACTGTTTCCATAATCTGACCTTTTCCATAATGTCCTATAGTTGAAATCATGCAGTATATACCCTTTTTAGACGATTTCCTTTTGTGCTATTGCAAATTTTGGTATGAGAGTAATTCTGGCTCATAAATGTGTATGAAAATATTCCTTCTCTTTAACTTTTTAGGAAGGTTTGAGAAGACTCAGTGTTAGTGTTTTTAGATATTTGGTAGAATTCTGCGGGGAAGCCATCTGGTTCTGGGATTTTCTTTGATGGGAATTGTTTTTAAATGACTAATTTAATCTCATTACTTGTTGGTCTATCGATATTAATATTTCCTGTTTCTTCATAGTTCTGTCTTTTCAAGTTGTATATCTCTAGGTTATTCAATCTGTTCTTTATCTTTGATATTCTTTAGTTTGAATGTGATATTCTTAATTGCATTTGATGGGGAAAGCATTTATCTTACTTGTTTGTATCTGAGCTTTTGGACCTATGGTTTATTATACTATATATTAATTTGGGGACATCTCAGACATTATTATTTCAAATATTTCTTCTTTCTTTTCTTCTCTTATTCTCACTAAGCATAAATTATAACGTTTGCGATTCTCTCATAGTTATTAAATATTATCTTACTTATTTCCATTGTTTTTTCTCTTTGTCTTTAGTTTTAGAAGTTTTAGTTGAGAAATCTTGAGGTTTAGGAACTTTTTTCCTTTTAATTTTTATCTGATCTATTAATAATCTCATCAAAGGCATTCCTCATTTTTGTTTCATTGTTTTTGACATGTAGCATTTCTACTTGTTTCTTTCTTAGAATTTCCATCTCTCTGCTGACATTGACCATCTGTTCCTGCATGCTGTCTACTTTATCCACTAGGAAGCTTGGCATGTTAATCATAGTTGTTTTATGTACTCAGTCTGAAAATTCCAATGTCCCTGCCAAATCTGAGTCTGGTTTTGGTGATTCCTGTGTTTCGTCAAATTGTGTTTTGTGTCTTTATTATGTCTTTCAATCTTTCCTTGATACCTCTGTGGACATGATTTGCCGATCAATAGAAATTTCCATAAACAGGCTTTTAGTAATATGGTAGTAAGTTGCAGGGGGAACAGTAGCATTCTATGATCCTATGATTAGGCCTATGATTGGGTTTCAGTACTTCAGTAAACCTGTTTCTCTGGATTGTGAACTTTACAAGTTTCCTTCCCTCCTTTAGATGGAACAGCATGACTAGAATAGGCTGAAGTTAGACATTTTCTTAATTCAACATGGAAGATTAGAGGGAGCTGGAGTTAGGCACTACCCTTTCTCCAGAGGGCAGATATTGTATCCTGGCATATTTAAAAATGATTCCTTTTCTTCTTTTCCT
This sequence comes from Arctocebus calabarensis, assembly GCA_963573935.1. Taxonomy (NCBI): domain Eukaryota; kingdom Metazoa; phylum Chordata; class Mammalia; order Primates; family Lorisidae; genus Arctocebus; species Arctocebus calabarensis. The sequence goes on from CAUYON010117426.1 coordinate 5,069, forward strand.
CATTGAAGTATGAGGAGATTTTTCTCCAGTATTCATTGTGAGAACCAAGGTTAAATTATTAGTAGTAAAATGAACAAAAATATAAGAGCCTTGGAGGCCAACTGGGTGGATTTGCCTGAGCTCACAGGTTTGAGACCAGCCTGAGCCCAGAGCAAAACCTCGTCTCTAAAAAATAGCCGAGCACTGTGGTGGGCGCCTGTAGTCCCAGCTACCTGAGAGGCTGAACAAGAGAATCGCTTGAGCCCAAGATTTTGAGGTTTGTGTGAGCTACGAAGCCACAGCCCTCTACCAAGAGTGACAAAGTGAAACTCTGTTTCAATAAATAAATAAATAAATAAGTAAATAAAAAAATAAAATGTGAGAGCCTCCTCTTTCTGGGTACCTCTGGAGTTTATAACTCTTAGTTATCCCTACTAGCCTTCAGCAATACATGAATTCAACTGACTTTTTCCTACCTTCTCACTGGTTTCTACAGAAGATTTTGCTCATGGATTTCTGCTCCAGTAAGTTGTGCAATTTTTCTGTATTTCCCTGTTTATTTCTCCAATTTTACAGGCAGTGATTTGCCCTGTGACCTTACTTCTCATACAGATTTAAAAAGAATTGTTGATGTTGTGTGCGTTCTGCTTTTATTTGTTGTTAGGAAAGGATGGCATTTAAGCTTCTTATGTGCTGAACTTAAGACCAGTAGTCCCCTATTTAAAACTTTTATGTTATTTAAAATTTGATTTTTGAGCCCATCACCCAAGAGTGGGTTGTATACACTTACATTGTGCACATTAGAACTCTACCTTAGAAATTCAAACAATGTCACTTAATCATTTGTACCCTCATATTAATCTAAAATAAAAAACAAATAACATTTGATTTTTGATTTCTTATTACTCTTAATGGAAATAAAATTGATTTTTAAAAGTGTTTGACCTTGTATGTTTTCACATCACTGAATTTGAAGATTAATTATGATAATTTTGGGCAGATCCCTTAGGATCGTCTATGTCCATAACTATGCCTTTGGCAAATAAGAAAAATTTTCCTTTTCCTTTTCCAAATTATGACTTAATTTCTTGTCTAATTACCTTGATTATAATCTTCATTACAATGTTGAATGGAAGTGGTAAAAGTGGATATCTTGGCCTTTCCCCAAATCTTAGGAGAGAAACAGTCATCCTTTCATTTTTAGCTGAAGGTTTTGCTGTAAATATTTTTAATTAGGTTAAGAAAGTTTCTTACATATTCTTAGTTTGTAGTCATTATGAGGGATTTGTTATATTTTGTGAAATAATTTTTCTGTACCTATGTAAGAGATTTTTTTCTTCTTGTTTCTATCATTTTTATGGAGAAATGTGTGGTCATTTTTATTCTTTTGAGGTAATGTCTCTTTTCTATATTTTTGGATTTTAGATATTAATAAAAATTAAATAATTAATAAAAATTTAGATTTGACAAGTCTGATTATGCCTATGTGTGGGTTTTTATTTCTCCCATCATGAGATGAGCTGCCTTAATCTTGTATTAGATGTCTCCCATAAGTTTGGAAAATTGTTGAGTATTTTCACTTAAAAAACTGTTCTTGGCTCAGCGCCTATGGCTCAATAGGCTAAGGCGCCAGCCACGTACATTTGAGCTGGCGGGTTTGAATCCAGCCCCAGGCCCGCCAAACAACAATGATGGCTGCAACCAAAAAATGGTCAGACGTTGTGGCCGGCGCCTGTAGTCCCAGCTACTTGGGAGGCAGAGGCAAAAGACTCACTTGAGCCCAGGAATTGGAGGTTGCTGTGAGCTGTGATGCCACAGCACTCTACCCAGGGCGACAGCTTGAGGCTCTGTCTCAAAGAAAAAAAAAAAAACTGTTCTTGTTTTCCTTTCATCTTCTCTTCTCCTTCTGTGCTCAATTATGTGTCCTCTACGTGCCACAAATTTCTTAGATTCTTTCAGTATCTGTCATCCTTCTCCCTCTAAGTCCTCCTATGTTTCAGTTAAAACAGTTTCTGAAGTCTACTTTTTTAAATTTAGATTTCTTCTGATCTGCTGTTAAACTCAATCATATAAGTCTTTAACTGTACTTTTTCAAATCTACATTCAAATATTTTTTAAAATTTTATTATTTGGTGAAATTCTTAGTGTTACTTATGTCATTTCCTCTATTATACATATACGGTTTTAGTAATTTCAAACATTATGTCTGTTAACTCATACAAGAGGTCATATTTTAGTCTTGTTCTATCACTTCTTCTTTTTTTTTTCCCCTTCATTTATATGGCCCTTTCCTTTGTCATACCTCTCAATATTTGACTGGTTGCTTAGAATCTTTTTTTTTAAATTATCACATGTATTTATTTATTTTTTATTATTATTAAATCATAGCTGTGTACATTAGTGCAATCAAGGGGTACAATATGCTGGTTTCATATGCAATCTTAACTATTTTCATCAAACTGTTTAATATAGCCTTCATGGCATTTTCTTAGTTACTGTATGAAGACATTTACATTATGCATTTAGTAAGTTTCATCTGTACACTTCTATGATGCACCATAGGTGTGGCCCCACCAATTACCCTCCCTCCACCCCGACCTTGCCCCTCCTCTCCCCTCCCTTGCCCCTTTCCCCTTATTCTTGTGTTATAGTTGGGTTATAGCCTTCATACGTAAGCTATAAATTAGCTTCATAGTAGGGCTGAGTACATTGGATACTTTTTCTTCCATTCTTGACATACTTTGCTTAAAATAATATGGTCGAGCCCTATCCATGTAAACATGAAAAAGGTAAAGTCTCCATCTTTCTTTAAAGCTGCCTAATATTCCATGGTATACACGTACCACAATTAATAATCCATTCATGAGTCGATGGGCACTTAGGCTTCTTCCATGACTTAGCAATTATGAATTGGGCTACAGTGAACATTCTGGTACAGATATCTTTGTTATAATGTGATTTTTGGTCTTCTGGGTATATACCTAGTAAAGGAATTATAGGGTCAAATGGAAGGTCTATTTTTAGATCTTTCTCATATCTTCTCAGATTATCATGGAATAAAAGTTGAACTCAATAACAACAAGAATCTGCATACTGAAAGAAAAATATGGAAGCTAATCAACCTCATGCTGAAGGACAGATGGGTCATTGACAAGATTAGGCAGGAAATTTCCAAATTTTTGGAACAAAATGACAATGAAGACATGAATTATCAGAACCTCTGGGATACTGCAAAGGCAGTCCTTAGAGGGAAATATATAATACTACAAGCATTCCTTATGAGAACAGAAAGAGAGGAAGTTAACAACTTAATGGGACATCTGAAGCAACTGGAAAAGGAAGAACATTCCAATCTCAAACCCAGCAAAAGAAAAGAAATAACTAAAATGAGAGCAGAATTAAATGAAATTGAAAACAAAAGAATTATACAACAGATCAATAAATCAAAAAGTTGTTTTTTTGAAAAGGTCAATAAAATAGATAAACCTTTGGCTAACTTGACCAGGAAAAAAAGAATAAAATCTCTAATTTCATCAATCAGAAATGGTAAAGACGAAATAACAACAGATTCCTCAGAAATTCAAAAAATCCTTAACGAATACTACAAGAAACTTTAGAAATATGAAAGTCTGAAGGAAATTGACCAATACTTGGAAGCACACCCAAGACTTAGCCAGAATGAAGTGGAAATGTTGAACAGGCTGATATCAAGTTCTGAAATAGCATCAACTATACAAAATCTCCCTAAAAAGAAAAGCCCTGGACAGATGGCTTCATGTCAGAATTCTACCAAACCTTTAAAGAACTAGTGCCTATATTACTCAACCTTTTCCAAAATATAGAAAAAGAAGGACTATTACCCAACATATTCTATGAAGCAAACATCACCTTGATCCCTAAACCAGGAAAAGACCCAACAAGAAAATAAAATTATAGACCAATACCACTAATGAATATTGATGCAAAAATATTCAATAAAATCCTAGCAAACAAAATCCAGCAACACATCAAAAAGATTATACACCATGACCAAGTGGGCTTTATCCCAGGATCTCATGGCTAGTTCAATATACATAAATCTATAAATGTAATCCAGCACATAAACAAATTAAAAAATAAAGACCACATGATTCTCTCAACAGATGCAGAAAAAAGCTTTTGATAATATCCAGCATCCCTTCATGATCAGAACACTAAAGAAAATTGGTATTGAAGGGACATTTCTTAAACTGATAGAGGCCATCTACAGCTAATCCACAGTCAATATTGTATTGACTGGAGTTAAATTGAAACCATTGCCACTTAGATCAGGAATGAGGCAAGGTTTCCCATTGTCTCCATTGCTCTTTAACATTGAAATGGAAGTTTTAGCCATTGCAATTAGGGAAGAAAAGGTGATCAAGGGAATCCACATAGGGTCAGAAGAGATTAAACTTTCACTCTTCACATATGATACGATTATATATCTGGAAAACACCAGGGATTCAACTATAAAACTTTCAGAAGTGATCAAGGAATACAGCAGTGTATCAGGCTACAAAATCAACACTCATAAATCTGTAGCCTTTATATATACCAATAATATTCAAGCTGAAAAAACAGTCAAGGACTCTATCCCTTTCACAGTAATGCCAAAGAAGATGAAATGTTTGGGAGTATACCTAACAAAGGATGTGAAAGATCTCTATAAAGAGAACTATGAAACTCTAAGAAAAGAAATCGCTGAACATGTCAACTAATGGAAAAACATACCATGGTCATGGTTAGGAAGAATCAACATTGTTAAAATGTCCATACTACCCAAAGCAATATACAATTTTAATGCAATTCCTATTAATGTTCCATTGTCATATTTCAAAGATCTTGAAAAAATAATACTTCGTTTTATATGGAATCAGAAAAAACCTAGAATAGCCAAGACATTACTCAGAAATAAAAACAAAGTAGGAGGAATCATGCTACCAGACCTGAGACTGTACTATAAATCGATAGGGATCAAAACAGCATGGTACTGGCACAAAAACAGAGAGGCAGATGTTTGGAACAGAATAGAGAACCAAGAGATGAATCCAGCTACTTACCATTACTTGATCTTTGATAAGCCAATTAAAAACATTTAGTGGGGAAAAGACTCCCTATTTAACATATGGTACTGGGAGATCTGTATGGTGACCTGTAAAACACTGAAATTGTACCCACACCTTTCACCACTAACAAAGATAGACTCACAATGGATTAAAGATTTAAACTTAAGACATAAAACTATAAAAATACTAGAAGAAAGTGCAGGGAAAACTTTGAAAGAATTGACCTGGGTGAATACTTTATGAGGAGGACCCCCCAGGCAATTGAAGCAGTATCAAAAATATACTACTGGGACTTGATGAAACTAAAAATCTTCTGCACGGCCAAGAACACAGTAAGTATAGCAGGCAGACAGCCCTCAGAATGGGAGAAAATATTTGTAGGTGATGCCTTCAACAAAAGTTTAATAACCAGAATCCACAGAGAACTCAAATGTATTAGCAAGAAAAGAACAAGTGATCCCATCTCAGGATGGGCAAAGGATTTGAAGAGAAACTTCTCTAAAGAAGACAGGTGCACGGCCTTCAGGAACATGAAAAAAATGCTCACTATCCTTAATCATCAGAGAAATGCAAATCAAAACTACCTTGAGATATCATCTAACTCCAGTAAGATTAGCCGACATAACAAAATCCCCAAACCAGAGATGTTGGCGTGGATGTGGAGAAAAGGGAACACTTCTACATTGCTGGTGGAATGCAAACTAATACGTTCCTTTTGGAAAGACATTTGGAGAATACTCAGAGATCTAAAAATAGACCTGCCATTTGATCCTATAATTCCTTTACTTGGTATATACCCAGAAGACCAAAAATCACATTACAACAAAGATATTTGTACCAGATTGTTTATTGCAGCCCAGTTCATAATTGCTAAGTCTTGGAAGAAGCTCAAGTGCCCATCCATCCACAAATGGATTAATAAATTGTGGTACATGTATACCATGGAATATGACGCAACCTTAAAGAAAGATGGTGACTTTACCTCTTTCATATTTACATGGATGGAGCTAGAATACTTCCTTCTTAGCAAAGTATCTCAAGAATGGAAGAAAAAGTGTCTAATGTATACAGCCCTACTATGAAGCTAATTTATTGCTTTCATATAAAGGCTATAACCCAACTATAGTACAAGAAAATGGGGAAAACGGTAAGGGAGGGAAGGGGAGGGGGAGGGTGGGTGGAGATAGGGTAAATGGTGGGATCACACTTATGGTGCATCTTAGAAGGGACAGGTGAAACCTACTACATGCAGAACACAAATGTTTTCACACAATAAATGAGAAAATCCCATGAAGGTTATGTTGAACAGTTGGATGAAAATATTTCAGACTGTATATGAAGCCCGCGCACACTGTACCCCATGATTGCACTAATGTACACAGCTATGATTTAATAAATAAATAAATAATTTTTAAAAATCAGATTTCTAGAGTTCTCAATCCTGGGCAGAGGCAAGAAAAAGGTGCTGTGGAAGTGAAAGCTAAACTCAAAACAATGTTTCAGAGAAAGCAAGGGACTTGTCTAAAGTCCTCAGCTTTCAAAGAAAACAGCTCGTGTCCTTGATGTCTGCTGTTCTGGTCCTTCTTTACCACCCCAGCATTAAGTCCACCTCTTCCAACATGTCCTTTAGCCCCATCTAAGGAAAGTCTCTTGATGCTGCTTGTTAGTCTAAGAAGCAAAGAAAGAAACCCCAGAAAGGAAAGACCTAAGCTGGTTTTTATTCACCTGGGCAGGTGTCAGTGTGGCCCCTGAAACCATCCTGAAGCTGGAGCCCAGCTGGGACCCTGATTAAGATGCTTAAGATGTGAGGGGAGGAGCAAGGGGGGGGTGCTGATTAATTGACAAAAGGAAGCCATGTTTGAATAAGACTGCCCTGTGGAACACAGAGTCCTTTCTTGTGTGCTCATTCGTTTGAAACAAAAGCTAAGAGAGTAAACTACAAAGGGGCTGGGGGAGGGGAGCAGGGCAGCCAATGGGTTCATGTGACCAGGTCCTGGGGGTGGGCTAAGGGGGACCAGAGGCACTGCAGGGGCTGGCCCTGGTCAGGGCAGTCGGTCCGTGGGCATTCACAGATGAGATCTTTTTCACGTCCTTAAGGTCATTTTTCATTCCCATTCTGCAATGAAGAGTCAACACTGAATCACTTAAATTTTCTCCCTACACCTGCATGGTCCAGTAAGAAGCCGCTGGTCTAGGAGCTCTGGAGGAGCTCTGGAACTGTGAAAAGAATGAATGGAGATGCACCATTATGTGAAAAATAGACACGGATTTCCTAGACTTCATATGGAAAAATCCCACGAATGTGCTCTCACTAATGACAAGACTGGGAATACACTGGCCTAGATGTAAAATACGGAATTAAAAATGAGTTCATCTGTTCCTTCTGTCCTTTAAACGTGGCTACCAGAAAGTTTAAAACCACCTACTGGGCTCACATTTTATTTTTCTAGGACAGCTTTGCTGGAGGCTAGCCGCTCTCCGCAGCGGGTCTCTCCCTGCTGGCCTGGCTCCTTCCTGCTCCTGCAGACCCACCTGAGTGTCCGGCTCCTTTTCCACAGTGTATCAATCTCCATTCATTTGTCAAGTCTTATGCACAAAAAGCACTAAACTGACATCTGTGGGAGACGCCAAAATGAATCAGACTCTCAGATGGAAGGCCGCAGCTCTGAAGGACTGCCCAGTAATAAGAAAGGTGGAGAGACTGGCCCCAGGGGATCCCCGGACCCAGAAAGTGCAAAGCTCCTTCCAGCCATCGGCTGCCATGTTGGGCTGGTTCCATTTTCCCCACAGAGGTGGCTTTCTGGTCACACTAACCACACCACCTGCGGTCCATCCAGCGATGACAGCTTTCTCTTCTCCTTCCCTGTCTGACATAGGACTGTGTCTTTGAGAACATCTTGTATCTGAGGAGGTGGGTTGCTGGTTTGAGCCCCCAAGCCAGCCCCTTGGCTTTGGTTTATGGCAGGACCAAAAAGTGAGCAAAGGGAAGTGGTTAAGAAAGACGCTGGTCATCCCAACCCACCTGATGTACCTTGAATATTTTTTTCCAGGTTTTTGTTTTTGTTTTTGTTTTTTGCCGAGGCCAGCTTTGAACCCGCCACCACCAGTATATGGGGCTGGCACACTACTCCTTTGAGCCACAGGAGCCGCCCTGAAGAATATTTTTTATCCGAAAGTCTAATTTAAATGTATCAGTGTTTGGTCTAATCCAGAAGAGGGGTTCTCAGCTGGGAGCGATTTTGACAGCCCCAGTGCCACCTCAGGTGGGTATTTGGAAGCATCTGGAGACACTCTTGGTTGTCACTACTGGAGGTGCTACTGGCATCCAGTGGGTAGAGGCCAGGATACTGCTAAACATCTTACAATGCACAGGACACCCCCACAAAAGAGAATTATCCAAGTCAACATGCCCACGGTGGTGAGGCTGAGCAACTACGATCCAGAACACCGAGGAGATCAGGATCTATTACAAGCACCACCAGCCCCAGGCCAGAGCTTGCTCTAATCTCTGGCATCAAGGAATATCCTTCCTCCCCCAGCACCAGCTTCCAACACACCTGGGAGTGGATCCAGGGAAATCTGAAGGATCAGGGCAAGAAGAACAACTGGAAGAAGAAAAACAGCACAAACATGATTCCATAAATTAGCCCCGCTAATTACCAAGTGTCTAACTTAGCACCTGGAGCAACAGCTGGGGTTGCACAGAATTGAGCAAACATCATCCCCAACCCAGGCGGGCTCTGGGCATGCTGACTCGCTCCCCCCGCTTTCTTCTGGCAGAAGGTTTGAGTAAGAAAAGGCTAAGCAGAGAAGTCTTAGAGTAGGTGACCACCCACTGGAGGTGGGCTCACGGCCACAGCCACCTCGGGCACACTTGCACACCTCACCGAAGACATTCTCAGAAGAGAGGCTGCTCAGGGCAGTGGAACCTTCTCCTGGTAGGGACCCAGCTTCCCAAGCTGCTGACTTCTGCAGATACCTCCACAAGGAAGCCCTCTGCTCTCCTGCCTCCGTGAGTATTGTCACCATGTGCTTGTGAAACAGCAAAGAGAATGGTGCTGCCTCTCTCCCAGCCTCTGCTTCAATACCTGCTCCGGTCTCTGTTCCTCTGGGCCTCGTTGTTCTCAGCTTCTCGATTCTAGAAGACCTGTTACTCATTCTACAAGGTGCTTCCACAGAGACCCACCCCGCCCTGGCTCTCACTGCTGTGATTTCCTTCCTGGGCAGTGACACTGAGGATACAAAAACAGAAGCCCACCGAGCTGGAAGCCTCACTGGGCCACTCAGCAGCTCCACGTCAAGGCAGTGCAGTAGCCAGATGCTGCTACACCAGGCATCTCACCAGGCCACGGCCACTTCCTCTCAGTCACCACCCAGATGCAACTGTGTCACAGCCACAGGGGCTGCAGATGAGGTTCTCCAAGACTTCACCCCTAGGGCCAAATTTAATTCTGACTTAAAATCTGCTATCGAAGTGACTCTCCCAGATTTCATGTTGTACCAGGTTGAAGGGTGCCCCCCCCAAAATATATGTCTACATCCCAACCCCAAGAATCTATGAACATATCCGTATAAGGAAGAAAAGGTCTTTGCAAATGAAATCAAGGATCTCAAGATGAGATCATCCTGGATTACCCAGGGAGGCCCTAGATGAAACAGCAGGTGCTTTCATAAGAGACAAAAGACAGACACACAGGAAAAGGCTACGTGAAGACTGGAGTGAGAAGGCCATAGCCAAGGGCAGCCTCGGATCCCCAGACATTGGAAGAGGCCTTCAGAGGGAGTAGAGCGCTGCTAACACCCTGATTGGGACTTCTGGTCTCCAGCACTGTGAAAGAACACATTCCTGCTGTTTTATGAATAAGCCACCCAGTTGGTGACAATTTGTCCAGTAGCCCTTAGGCTAATGGCCCCTTAGGCTAATAAGCTAATATAGGTACATTGGTCTCACTCCTCATCAGACACATTGCCCACATACGTGGCTTATTTAGCATTAAAAATATGGAACTCTGAGCTTGAGTTAACTATTCATTCAGACTTTTTTTTTTTTTTTGAGACAGAGTCTCTGTCACCCTGGGTAGAGTGCCATGTTATACATCACAGCAACCTCAAACTCTTGGGCTCAAGTGATCCATCCTCTTGCCTCAGCCTCCCAAGAAGCTGGAAGCACAGGTGCCTGCCAGGACACTCAGCTGTTTTGTTTTGTTTTTTTTCTATTTTTAGTAGAGACAGGGTCACACTGATGCTCAGGCTAGTCTTCAACTGCTGAGCTCAAGCAATCCACCTGTCTCAGCCTCCCAGAGTTCCAGGATTATAGGTGTGAGCCACCATGCCAGCTCATTCACACCTTCAATAGACACTGACTCTGCCCAAATGTCACCTCCTCCCGGGCTCTCCACAACCAATAACACCATTGAAAAGGGTCCTTACTCAACCTCTCCATACACATATCTCTCTGTAGCTGTTTATCCTGATATTTTTATTCATATCTTTATTGGTCCCCAAATTACACAGCTGTATACTTGGATATTACTTATGTCTCCCATTTGACTACATGTTCCCTAAGAGCAAGAGTGTGCTCCTCTAATTCATTGCTAACACTCCAACAAGGAGAATGCCTAGCACATGATTAGCTGCTAAAAATATATGGTTGGATGAATGCAGACATAGTCCTTATTTTCTGAAGCAAAGATAGTCTAGAGCAGTGGTTCTCAACCTTCCTAATGCCACAACCTTTTAATACAGTTCCTCATGTTATGGTGACCCCTAACCATAAAATTATTTTCATTGCTACTGAGTAGCACAAAGAACAGCATTAAAGGGTCCTGGCATTAGGAAGGGTGAGAATCACTGGTCTAGAGGATTCTACTATATTAGAATAATGCTCCAGAATTAGAATACAGTAGAATGTTCTAGACCAGTGATTTTCAACTGGTATGCCGTGACAGGATCTAACTAGGTGTGCCGTGAAAATTTTTAAAGATCACTAATTATTTTTGGAAGAGGTTCAAAGTACAGTAAGTATATTCTTTTTTTCAAAAACTCTTATTTTATTTTTGATCAACATAATTTAAGTGTGCTACAGAAGTTCAACTATAGGTTGAAGTGTGCCTTGAGATAAAAAGGTTGAAAAACACTGCCCTAGAGACAATCTCTTCTTTAGAAAACAAATAAAACAATAGAAGAAAAGATCACCCTGCATCTTCTTTTTGGGTTATCAAGGACTTTCACCCATATCCATGAATCAGAAGTGTGTCATGATTTGTCCTTTGGGAAAAAACGGGATTTTTCTCTGAAGGGAAATTCCTATGTTGCTGGTGGATAAATAAAGAACATTGCCCTAAAAATGCCCCTAAATTTTTAACAAGTGTTTTAAGATAGTTTTTTGCATCTCCCATTTCTAGTGCATTCCTCACAAATTGAGACGTGTGATGGTTTGGGGAACAGATCGTTTGTCACCATGCAGAGGCCACACAGATGTACAGACCGATGTCCCCTGGGTGGGTGGGCAACATTGTCCCTATCCCTGAGGACATTCATGACCTGATGTCACAAAGACAAGACGCTGCGAGACCTCTTCCTTAGGGACTCTGGGTCAGACGACCCTCCATGTAGAGCAATGACACCTTTGGTCAGTGGGTAGGTAGAGTTTAGCTCAGCCAAGATGAGGCAAATGGAACCCTAATAACCGGCTGCCGAGCCTGCTCTGGTCTTTCCAAAAGGTATAAATAGGGCCTTCCTTCCATCTTTCTGAATCCTTTGACCTGCTGGTAACCTTACCAGCTTCCTCAGGTTGGGATAATAAGTAAACAAGTCTTTAAGATTGAAGTCTTCAAGATTTCACTGCAGGGGACAATAAGAGAAAGAAACAAATTAGAGCAACAGGAAAACCTGAAAATGCTTAAAAGCCTTTTTCCCTTCCAAAGAAAACCAAAAATATTTGTCCTTGAGCCTGCATTTGTTTGGAATGCTTACAGAACTGGTTAGGACGATGGCTCTTTCTCCTGGACTTGCACAACTGAAAATAGCCGACTCACCCTGTTGTTACCCTGACCTGAGACCTGCGTCTGAAAAGGAACTGCTCCCTCAAGAGACAAAGAAAAGGACAGACTGTGCCTGTTCCCCACAGGGAAGGGATGCCCGCTACATGCAGTCCATGGTAACGGCTTCTGCTGCAGACTTAGCAGCTTGGATAGAAATGGAACAGCCACGTCTATTCCGACTACTTCCCCCCACGGTACTCTCTGGTGTCATCTTGGTCATCCCAAGATTCTTTCTCTTCCCCAGGTATGCTGAAACCTAAGCCACTCATTCTCTAACATTTTAATCTTATACCTTCTCACAGGGATCCCACTCACTGGCCAGATTACTGCTATGCCACCCCCTCAACGCCCACACCCTGGGAAGGAATGGGCATGGCTGACCATCGTGTGTCTCCTGTGCTATTTTCTCGCACAAGGTTCTCCCAAACTCCACGCTTTGGTAGGAAAAATGTGACAATGTTTCTACGCAGCCCTAGGATTTTTCTCTTCTCTTCGTTTCTTATCATGAGCCTACCAGAATGTAGACAGGACTGCCAAATAGTCACATCTCTCCCCACCCCCATCAACTCATCTTCCTCTTGCAGAAGGCTCTTTCCCATAGAAGCCCTGACCACCGCCACCTTAATAAACCAGCATCCCGGGATGCCTTGCATGAGAGCCAGCCACCGGCTGGCTGGGCAGCCCCATGCCAAGGTCACTGAGCTGACCACCCCCCAATGCTGCAGATCACCAAAAACACCTGCTTCATGGCCACTTCCCAGTATCACCTTCTGCCACACACAAACAGTAGGCCTGCAGTGAATTAAGGCAGGGAATAAGGAAAACGATCAGATATTTCAGGGTAAGCTTAACCAGACTTCGAAGGTGGAAGTGATACTTGACCAAGATATTATCTGCCTTCTTCACTGAGCTCACAATGGCACTGATGGTGCAAAAGCAATGGCAGGTATACTCATTAGCACTTTAGCATGAACGTGGGCAGTGGTGCCACAATAATATATATATACACATACACACATATATATAATCATAATATTCAATATATTACTGATAACAAAAGATGAATACAAGTCACGCTGAGAACCTCTTGTAACTGCAGAAGTCAAGGGTGACTTGAATATAATTTTAATAGTGTTTTCCCTTCTTAAAGTGTGTATACATTTTTAGTACCCTCCTTATATATGCAAATTTCACTTAAGAACACCCTTGTTGCAGTAAACATTGTTAATTTTATTAAATCTTGATCCCTGAGTATACATCTTATTTTAATATTCTGTATGACAAATGGGAAATATGCATAAGGCATTTCTGGCACACAGAATGGAACATCATTCTTATCTCAAGGGAGAGCACTTAGGGAGTGTTAAGTTGCCAGCAAAACTAGCTGCATTTTTCACTGAATGCCATTTTGACTTGAAAGAACAAGTGACAGACAAATTACAGGTATTCACATTTGGATATCGGCAGACATTTTCTCGAGAATGAGTTAAGGAAGCCTGTCATTTCAAGGGCAATAATAACTGTGACTAATGATACAATTTGAGCTTCAATCAAGAATTAGAATTTCAGAAAACTCATATTCATCATCATGAACTTGACAGCTTCCCAGTACTCAGAGACCTTTCTAATATCGATGGTAATATTAAAGCATGTGATTCTTTGACACTGTAAAATGAAACGTGTCTATATTTGGAAGAGCTGCATAAATTAGTGAATCAACATTTTCCAAATGAGCAAAGAATGATGTTTTCGAATTGGGCAAAGGCAAAAGATCCATTCAAAGTGCCAGGTTGACCAATAAACATTAAAGGAACAGAATGAGACAGCTCATTAAAATGGTTTCAAATTTACCTTGCAACTAACTTTTTAAAAACTTGCCACTTGGGATATTTTTGGTGAAATATCAAAAAAGAATACACAGCATTATCTGAAAAGGCCCTGAATATATTTTTCCTTCTTGCAAATTCGCTTCTGCTTGAGGCTGGATTTTCTTCCTATGGGTGTATGTCTCCATAGGTTGGACGCAGAAGCAGATCTGAGAGTCCGATTATTTTCTAGTTCAGACGAGTTTAGTAAAAATCTTTTAAAAATACCATTCTTCTCCGCTAATTTTAGTTTCAGAAAATAGTTATTTCTCCTAAAAAATATCATAATGTTAACATGCAATGGATTTGCCATTATTTTAAATAAATATACTTTTTAATTTTTCAATGTTAAGTTCTAATGGAGTAAAAAAGTCCATAGTTATAACCAACATTTTTTGGTTGGAAGAAAAGGTCTTTGGGGTGCTCAAGAATTTAAAAGTGTAAATAAGTCCTGAGAGGAAATGTTCGAGAATCAGCAATATAGGATATTTAACAACTAAACAAAACACTCACAAGATAGCACTTAAGTAAAGGAAAAAACAGATTGCAAAAGGCTATAGTGAATGATTTTTCTATGAATACACAGTATATAGGTGAATAAATAAATAAATGCTTTGAAAATTATTTCAGGCTGGCCAGGTGCAGTGGTTCACGCCTATAATCCCAACACTCTGAGAGGCCGAGGCAGGTGGATTGCCTGAGCTCAGGAGCTCAAGACCAGCCTGAGCAAGAGCAAAACCCCATCTCTACTAACAGAAAAACTAGGCATTGTGATGGGCACCTGTAGTCTTGGCTACTGGGGAGGCTGAGGCAAAAGGATCGCTCAAGTGAAAGAGTTTGAGATTGTTGTGAACTATGACACCATGACACTCTACCCAGGGAAACAGAGTGAGACTCTCTCTCAAAAAAGAAAATCATTTCAGACCTTCCTCCTCCTCAGATGCTCTAACAAGGCCCATAGGCAGTGTCTGACACACAGTAGGTGCTTGTAGCTCTTCCAAATGACCTGAAATAGTTTTCTTTCTTTTTTTTTGTCCGGGGCTGGGTTTGAACCCGCCACCTTCAGTATATGGGTCCTACTCCTTTGAGCCACAGGCACCACCCCTGCAATAATCAATCGGCTTACCATTAGTGTTGTATCCTTACTGTGCTATAGGAAGGTTTGTTTGCATAACAAAAAGCCTCATACTTTAAAATATATAAGCAATAGTCTAAAACATAAAATGTATATTTAAAAAATACTTTAAATGGGGAGGCGCCTATGGCTCAGTGGGTAGGGCGCCGGCCCCATATACAAAGAGGGTGGCGGGTTCAAACCCGGCCCAGGCCAAACTGTGACAACAACAAAAAAAAGCCAGGCATTGTGGCAGGTGCTGTAATCACCTAAGCCCAGGAGTTGGAGGTTGCTGTGAGCTGTGTGACACTATGGCACTCTACCGAGGGCGATCAAGTAAAACTCTGTCTCTACAAAAAAAAAAAAAAAAAGTAAAAAATACATTAAAGTATACATATATGTAAAGTATGTGGTGTATATATTATATACACAAACAGAGCATTTAAGCAATGCTTATATTTAATACTGTTTTCTCCAATGCAAAGAACAGCATTTAGAGTGTATTTTAGACTTAGGTCTAGAATAACCTAGATTCCTGAAATGAAATCTATTTTCTTCTGGGAAATGGAGGAGCTATTAAATTCTCAAACAACATCAACATATGATCATTTCAATAATAACATTTAAAAAAAAAACCATGGGAGAAGGTGGAAAAGTCATAAAAGGAAGCCCAGGCTGGGCGTGAGGGAAAAGGTCTCAACTTCCACCAGAAGGGTAAGAACTAAACCTTGTATTTATTTGTTTACCTTCCATGCAGAGGAAAAATAATCATTAATAGCATTGCTCCCATATCATTAAAAGATGCTAAGAAAAGAATAACGTTTAAAAAAGAAAACCTGCCTGGGCTTTGGTCACCTTGCTCTTGCTGGGTGGCCTTGACTAACCAACTCGGAGATTTCTGTTTCTGCAGCCATACAAAGAAGCGGCTGGGCGTCCCAGAGGAGCAGTGAGGATCAGGATGCTGAAGACCAAAGTGGCTGCTTCTGAAGAATTTCTGGAATGGGCATCCTGGATTTCAGAAGCTCGAGAGACCTTCGGCCTGGCACAAAGGAGGGTTGACTCTGAAACTACGCTCCCTCCTGCATGGAGAAGCTCCAGAAGGCCAGTTCTGAAAACCAACCTTGTTGACACTCACGAAGCCAGAGCAGCCCGTCCTGCCTCCCTGGTCCCAGCACTGAAGGCCCCTGAGGCTGCTTCCTGGTCAGACCCAAGGCACACAGACCCCTTGTGAGGTTTCCTAGCCACCTCTCTGGGCGGCTCTGGCAGGTCCATGCTCCCTTAGGCTGTATAATTAGCGGGCTCCAGGTCGCCATGCCTGGTATGCTGTGGTTCCCCACTCCCAAGCACAGCCCTGGAGCCCCCTCCTCACCGGCGCCACCTCTGCCGCGGGTACACAGGCGTCCCCACCCTTCCTTCCCCCAGCCGCACTCGCCAACTGTGCGTCCCCACACGGCAGCTCCCGGGCGGCTGCCACCCCCCACACTGACCCGTTTCCTAATCTGCTGGCAAACGCAGAGTGTGTGGGGCCAATCGACAGGGCCCCACTGTCACCTCCTGCGAGCCAAACTTAGTCCCCACTCATTTAGAGACTTTCCAAGCTATGGGTGGGGGGAAGGAAAATGCAGAAAGAGCAGGCGAATCCTTATCCACCATCCAGATCTCGTCCTCTCTATTCCGTCTGACCATCCCCCCCTTCCCAAATTTCACTATTGGAAAGTAAAGGCTGAAGAGGTCTTTTAGTTCCTCCCCCCACTGTGGGTCAGGCTGATGCCACAATCTCCACCTGTCGACCAACTCACACTCTGCCCTCCGACAACTAATGTTAAAATCACAGCCAAACACCATCTATAACTGGGCCATGCTGAGTGAGGGACACTCCCCCAGGTCACCTCCACCATCAGGCCAGCCTGGAAAGGGCACAAGAGCCCGCAGCAGTTGATGCCTTGTCCATCTGGAAGAACAGGGGGACCAGGGAAGGACTCCCTTCTCCTTTTCTTTGTGTTTGAACATTTACTTGCAGCTTCAGCAGGCAAAAGGAGGTTTTTTTAATATAATAAAAAAAAAAGTTATATGACTTTAATTAAATGCACTTATTAAAAGGGTGAAATATTTGGAGAGGCTGTTTTTGTGCTACAGGCACATTTTCCAGCATGCTGCCGAGCGCCTGCATCCGCCCGCTCGAGGCAATTTTTAATGCACAAATAAATCCGCACCTGACGTGCTGACAGATTATTATGCAGTGTGGCAGCCAACAAAAGTAAACACAGGGGCAAGTTTTAACCTCTTGCAGTCACAGCGCTTTCCCTGCTGGGTCTGGCTCAGGTGTAGGGAAGGCGGGTGATGCCGCATCTCCTGTCCAGAGCCGGTCCCTGGAAGCAGGAGGCCGCTTGCCCTTCAGTCTGTCTGGAGTGTGGTATGATCAAGAGACAGGAGACCACAGGAGGGGATCAGCACCACACTGTGTTCCCCAAGTGCCCTGCTTTCTTTCCATCCTGTTTATACTGCAGCCCTAAGGTCCACAGGCTCCTGGCTCCGCAGATGGAGAGCTCAGCCAGGTGTCTCTCCCAGCTCTGCCCAGCACAGAACAGTCAGCACAGTTACTAGAGTGCTAAGGGGACTTTGAGCAGTTGCCATACTTTGGATCTTAAATTATGGAAGGGCAAATTAGTATCACTTAAGGCATTTACTGAAACCGAACTACAAAACTGCCCATCTGTCTCCTGTGGCTCTGCTTAGATGGGGCTTGCAAAGTGACACTCCTGGAAATGCACGTGGTGCAACCATCAGAGATTTTGGTTATATTTGCCTGACTCATGCGAAGTGGCCCAGTGGGGTCACCGATCTCATGATCTTTAATACATTCTCTCAAATTATCTCCAAGTCCCCCGTCTGTTACCACCGTTAATTCGAACGCATACCATATTGCACAGTGCTAACAGTTCTCCGTGACTCATCACTGTGGATTCTCCCAGCAATGCTCAGTTTACAGATTAGAAAAAAGATGCTTACACAGACTGCGTTATTTTGTCCAAGGAGCCCAACGCCTGGGACGAAATAAAAGCACAACTAGAAAAAAAAAAAAAGCACATCAACCTATAATAAAATAGAACATTATTATTTCAAATATAGATGAGATTAATTATGACCACTGAGGAAATATTCTTTTTTTTTCCCCCTCTATGGGTACGACTGGGGATACATGTATTTATTTTTAAAACAACAGAAAAGATTTGGCACAGTGAAATGTGATCAAATAAACACAGAAAATTCCTGCAATGGGTGGAAGGCTGTGCTAGGTGACCTTCAAGTACCCTGCCAAGACATCTCTTGGTTAGACTGACTGTTCTGACACTAGGACCCATCCCCTCAAACACACACACACCCCTAGAATTTGGAGAAGAAAGTTTGGGACAGGCTTCACGGGAGCCACAGCTCCATTCTTATTCTACCACTTCATGGTGCTTGGATTAAATGCCCCCTTCCATGCTGGCTGGGAACGTTTGAGTTGCAGCCAGGAATGGAAAAAAAAAGAGTTTAGACATTGGAATATCTTCATGGGTACACTTTCTTTCTGGTCTGGGAAAGATCAGCAACATTCTGATCATCACACCTGGAAAGCTTCCCCCCCACGAGCTTCCAGGAAAACCAGGTAACCAGGTGCATCAACTCACCAATCTCCTGACAATCTCCTGAGTTTGGAGGTTGTCCTAGTTCATGAAAAGATGCCGAATTCCACTACTGAGGCTAACAATGCCAGGTCCTTCTCTTGCTGGCCTCCCCTGCACCTAGGGCAGGAGCAGCAGTATTAGATCCCCCTAATCAGTCACGACCAGCCTCAACTTGGAGCCAGAAGCATCACAAGCCCTGAGAGACCCACTCTGGTGAGGGCAAGGACAGCAGCACAAAGTATTGGGGTACTTTCTAATTCAAGACCATTGAAAAAGTGCTGCTATGAACATTCTAGCTCAGGAGAATGTTCTGTGACAGGAGATGTGGTCTGCTTGGAGAGGCCGAGGCCTTGGTGCACTCCCGGCACCTAACAGCAGTGTTGCAGGCTGAGGTGGGTGTGCCCAGGGTGGAAGTGATGTCATCCTCAGACCAGCTCTGCAAAGCCCTAGCATGTGTTGCTGGCTGCGGAGCCTTCAAACCTGACTCTGCCACCCCCATGAAGACACAGAGTGAGGCAGTCTGTTTTTAATAAATGCCTTTTTGTGGGCAGTGCCTGTGGCTCAGTGGGTAGGGCAACAGCCCCATATACCAAGGGTGGCAGGTTGGAACCTGGTCACAGCCAAACTGCAACAAAAAAATAGTCAGGTGTTGTGGCAGGCACCTGTAGTCCCACCTGCTTCGGAGGCTGAGGCAAGAGAATCGTCTAAGTTCAGGAGTTGGAGGTTGCTGTGAGCTGTGTGACACCACAGCACTCTACTAAGGGCGATAAAGTAAGACTCTGTCTTAAAAATAATAATAATAAATAAGTGCCTTTTTGGCATAAGTTACCCAGAGATGACTTCTGTTGCTTGCACACAAGAACCTTGATGGATATAGGATTCTGTACAAAACTCCCAGCATTGGCACTTGGAAGTTACAACACTATGTCTCTTGGTTGGGTTTTTGTGTTGTTTTGCCTTTATTAATTTCAGCTTTCATCTCAATAATATGTACAAAAGAAAAATGCACATTTCATGAGAGGATAGGTCATTGAATTGTCACAAAATGAACACAACCATGTAACCAGTACTCACATCAAGAAACAAATCAATCCCACCTCCCACTTGCTTTCTGGACAGTCACTATCCTGGTTTCTGACACCAGAGGTTAGCTTTGCCTATTTGGGGACTGTATGCATTTAGTAATACAGTGCAGTGTCTTTATCTGGTCTAGGTGCTATCTTTGTTTACATGTTTATCTGTCACTCCACACTAGGCTTGGGAGAGTCACCTATACTGTTGTGTGTAGCTGAGGCTTATGCATTTTCATCGCTGTATAATATTCCACTGATTGAATATACCACAATTTGCTTATCCCTTCTACTGTGATCACCACTTGGGTACCTTCTAGTTTGGGGCAACTACAGAAAGTGCCGCTATGAACATTCTAGTACATATATATCTGTTGGTGAAAGGTGAATATGTTCCCATTTGGTATGTATTGTTATTCATCAAGTATATACACATCCACCTTCTACAGATACTGCCAAAGGGGTTTCCAAAATGGCCATGTCAATTAGAACGATTTTTAATGGAACGCCTAGAATAAATTTTGTCCCCAAAATATAAGACACTGGGGCAGAATGAGAAGTGTAAGGAGGAAAATGTGATGACACTTCATATGGAAGCATTTCCTCCCTCCCTCCCCCCGCCATCACTGATTCCACTGCACCCGTACTCAGATGACCTTGGTATTCAGGGTTCTGCCACTCAGCCTGACCCGGGTTAAATGATTGCTGGCGCATCATGATGGACGTCAAGGGCACAGCTGGAAGGAGACTTCTGAACTCCTGGACTTCTGACCCAGCAGCAGAGATTCGCACTGTCTTACCAACACCACTGGCCCCAGGAAACCAGCAGCCAAGCGCCTGTGCCTCACCCAATATCACCACCCTCCCCAGCATCCGAGGAGGGGAGCCCTGCAGTTGCAGCCGGTCATCACATACCTGAATGCCTACGGGACCAGCTGTCACTTAAGTCAGGCCAAGAGGGCCAGGTGTGGTGGGGAAGAGGCGGGGAGTGGTGGGGATTTGAATAAATTCAGAGCGAATGTCCAGTCTTAAGGAGACATTTATCACCCTGCTTGTTGATTTTCGCCATATGGGAAAGAAGAACCCATTGTTGCCAGATTTTTCTCACTTTTCAAGAAAAGCTGGAAAACGAGTTTTTTTAATATAAGATACTGTGATTTGTGTTGTTGGCAACTAGCAGGGTACTGGGGAAACTTATTAAATGTAGAGTATCAATGTCTTTATATAGTGATCAAGAAAATGCCATGAAGGCTATCTGTAACAGTACGATCAAAACATTTCTGAATGTATATGAATCGTGCCCTATGATTGCACC
>CAUYON010117427.1:0-27968 GCA_963573935.1 Arctocebus calabarensis
CATGGCTCACAGCAACCTCCAGCTCCTGGGCTTAGGCGATTCTCTTGTCTCAGCCTCCCAAGTAACTGGGACTACAGGCGCCCACCACAAAGCCTGGCTATTTTTTTGTTGCAGTTCAGCCGGGGCCAAGTTTGAACCTGCCACCCTTGGTATATGGGGCCAGCGCACCCTACTCATTGAGCCACAGGCACCACCCAACATTTTTTTGGGATTTTTTTTAATGATCTTCCGATGGCTCAGTTACTTCTAGTTAAGGGCCTTGCCGGGATGCTTTAGTGTTTGGGATTATTACTTCATTGTCTTTTTGTACCTAGTAATGCTGATATAAAGTCTCATGGTGACCTGCCTCTCATTTCTTTATTTTTGAGCTCTCATTTTTATTGCCATATTACCATATTTCCTCAGTTTTATTTCCTTGGTTTACTTAATTTATCAACTTTCTTATGATATTAGTGTTCCTCAGCTAGTGATTCCTGGTTGTGTCTTGAGCATTTTCTAGAAGTTTCATGCTCTAGCCTTAGCGGCTGCAACTGCCCCCCTGCTTTCCTTTGTATTTTATATAATATTCAAAGGTTTATATAGGGGCTCAGCGCCTGTGGCTCAACGGGCTAAGGCGCCAGCCACGTACACCTGAGCTGGCAGGTTCAAATCCAACCTGGGCCTGCCAAACAACAATGACGGCTGCAACCAAAAAATGGCCAGGCATTGTGGCGGGCACCTGTAGTTCCAGCTACTTGGGAGGCAGAGGCAAGAGACTCGCTTGAGCCCAGGAGTTGGAGGTTGCTGTGAGCTGTGTTGCCACGCACTCTCTCCAGGGTGACAGCTTGAGGCTCTGTCTCAAAAAAAAAAATGGTTTATATAGGGAACGGAAGGGTTTAGGGTATACTTAATTTACTACCTTAAAATCAATCCACAATGCCATATGCTTTTGTGTTATTGCTTATCTTTTTATCATATTTATCTATATAAATTTGGCCTATGAATAGTGTATTAGCCAAGGATCAAGACTGGGTCTCGTTCATACCTAACATCCAAGGGTCTCTTCTTATGTTGCAAATGGAGAGTTGAATCAAACCTCCTGGCTTGTGCTACTGTCTAATCAGGGTTATTACTCCAGGTAAATGCAGAGAGCCTTATGTGTGCCCCCAAAAGGAATCAATAGTTTTAGAAGGCAGAAGAATTCTGAGTGAGTTTTCTTGCCTTTAGATTTCAGTACAGCCTGGTAGTTAGTCATCCTCAGTTTTTATAGTTTGACCCAAGGGTGTAAATCTGTTAATGTAATTCTCCTCGGTGAGGAAATCCTGATTCCTGTTACTGGATTTAGAAATGGAAGTTACTTGGATTGAAAAATGGGGAGTGTACTAAGAGCTGAATGGATTGTTGATTCCTAATATATTTATCAACATATCTCTTATGCCACAGATTATTGAATGTCTAAAAGAAAACAAGAAGCAGCTGAGTACCCGTTGCCACCAAAAAGTATTTAAGCTACAGGAGACAGAGATGATGGACCCAGAACTAGACTATACGCTCATGAGAGTCTGCAAGCAGATGATAAAGGTGAAGAATCTAAAACCAAGGGCTAAGCAGAGCATAAGGAAAAGCCACAACATAAACTTGTTTTAGTTTTAGCTTGTTTTATACAACGAGGGTGTAACTCTCAAAGTGTTGTCCCTATAGCAGCAGCAACAGCAGCAGACCTGGGAATTTACAGATTCTTGGATCCTTTACCCCCATCTACTGAATCAGAAACTTTCTGAGTGGCACAGGTAATCTGTATTAACGAGCCCTCCAAGTGATTCTGATGCACTCTCAAGTTTAAAAACTGTAGAGCGAAGGTAACTAACCTCACTTTGACCCAAAACACAAGTAAATGTAGAGGGTGCAAAAAGAATGTGTACACATTTTAAAGAAGGAAAAAGCTGTATTAAATTTATAATTAATAATTTATAGTCATGTTTGACTTCTGTAAATACAAGAATTCACCATGTCTTGTATTCATCTTTTGTTATCTGTATATATTGAGCATTTTAGTATAGTTTTTCCTTTCTTAAAATGTGTATGCATTTTTTTGGCACCCTCTGTCCAAATAAACTGATTGGTTATGAGAGTAATTAATTATAGGTGTACTAGAAAAGCCACGATTTGAATGTCCTGATTATCTGTCTGCCACACTCAAAAGATTTTTTGAGCTGGGCATAGTGGTTCACACTCACTATCCCAGAGATTAGAGGGAGTGAGGCAAGAGGATCATTTCAGACTAGCCTGGGCAACATGGCAAGACCCTATCCCTACAAAAAATAAAAAATTTATCTGGGTCTGGTGTCTCATACTCATAATCCTGTCACTTTGGAGTCCGAGGATTGCTTGAGACCAGGAGTTCAAGACTAGCCTGTCCAACATAGTAAGACCTAAACTCTAGGAAAAATTATTAGCCAGGCATGGTGGTAGCCTACATCTGTAATTCCAGATATTTGAGTGGTGCTGAGGCAAGAGGTTCCCATGAGCCCAGAAGTTTGAGACTACAGTAAACTATGATTGCACCACTGCATTCCAGTCTGGGTGATAGAGTGAGACCCTGCCTCTTTAAAAAAAAAAAAAAGTTGGCTCGGCGCCTGTGGCTCAACAAGCTAAGGCACCAGCCAAGTACACCTGAGCTGGCGGGTTCGAATCCAGCCCAGGCCGCCAAACAACAATGACGGCTGCAACCAAAAAATGGCTGGGCGTTGTGGCGGGCGCCTGTAGTCCCAGCTACTTGGGAGGCGGAGGCAGGAGACTCACTTGAGCCCAGGAATTGGAGGTTGCTGTGAGCTGTGATGCCATGGCACTCTATCCATGGTGACAGCTTGAGGCTCTGTCTAAAAAAAAAAAAAAAAAAAAAAAAATTAAGTTCTTTCGCTTCATTTACTCCACCAGTGGACATTTACTACAGCAGAGCTGTCTGGAGTACTAGATGTCAGTTCCTTAATCAAGCCACATATAGAAATTAAATTTAACCTTGCAACTCTCTATTTTAGCTTCCCTTTAAAATAGAATGTTCCTTTCCTTTACCCCCTAGTAATAAATTGTAAAGAGAATCCTGAAAGTTAGCGTAAATCTCTTTAACTAGGGCTGGTAAAATTGAGTCATATGTAAAAGTGGAAATGTCAGGGTCTCATTTGAAGGAGCTTTGCAAGATTTTATAAAAATCATTGAGCAGACTCAGCATCCATAGCTCAGTGAGTAGGGCGCCGGCCACATACCCCAAGGCTGGCGGGTTTCAGCCTGGCGTGGGCCTGCTAAACAACAACAACTGCCACCAAAAAATAGCCTGGCATTGATACAGGTGCCTATAGTCTCAGCTACTTGAGAGGCTGAGGCAAAAGAATCACTTAAGCCCAAGCGTTGGAGGTTGCTGTGAGCTGTGATGCCACGACACTCTACAGGACGACATAGTGAGACGGTCTCAAAAAAAAAAAAAAAAAAATCAGTGAGCAATTCATGTCCTCTTATTAAGATAACAGCAGTTTATAATCACTTTATAGAACTAGAAACAACTTGAAAGGGAGAGGCTTGATGCTCAAGTATCTCAACCAGAGTTTTCAGATATTATGACACTTTAAAGACTTGAGGATTGGCAAAATAGAGCTGAAGTTGATTACTAGTCCAGAATTGATACCTAACTGAAAAGAATAATAAGTGTACATGAGCAGCCCACACAGTGTTTGGTCGGATTATAGCCCTTGTAGTTAAGATGAACCAGATGTGTCCTTTCCCCACATCTCTCTTCACATTGGTTGGTGGGCAATTCCTAGGTTTTCCCATTAGGGTTGGGTAGATACGGCTTTAGGGCTACATGGCCACTTAGTACATTGATACTCTTGTGTTTAACCAAAAGGTTAACTTATGAGATACCACGTAATTTGACATAGCTGTGTAGATAGGGGATCAAAGTCAGAACCAGTGAGGTAGTGGAGAGCAGTGTTAGAAATGCAGTAGAGGCCGGGTACGGTGGCTCATGCCTATAATCCTAGTGCTCTGGGAGGCCAAGGCGAGTGAATTGCCTAAGTTCACAGGTTCGAGACCAGCCTGAGCCAGAGCGAGACCTCATTTCTAAAAATAGCCAGGTATTATGGCAGGCGCCTATAGTCCCAACTACTTGGGAGGCTGAGGCAAGAGAATCACTTGAGCCCAAGAGTTTAAGATTGCTGTGAGCTATGATGCCATAGCACTCTACTGAGGGCAACAAAGTGAGACTCTGTCTCAAAAAAAAAGAAAAGAAAGAAATACAGTAGAGAATAAGTACAGACGGGAATAGATGGGAACTTGGGCTGGGTTATTGAGTCTTAGCTGTTTCTCTTGTACCAAGTGGTACCTTTATGCTGCTGCTTTCTTAGCTCTCTATTGGATGTAAGAGTAATTACAGATGGGTTAATTGTCATTTTGGGTAGCAATTTTAATAAAACTTTGTTCTTTGCAGAGGTTCTGTGCAGAAGCAGATTCTAAAACCATGTTGCAGTGCTTGAAGCAAAATAAGAACAGTGAATTGATGGATCCTAAATGCAAACAGATGATAACCAAGCGCCAGATCACCCAGAACACTGGTAAGGTCTCAGCATGGCTTTCTTGGTCCCATTGATATAGGTTACTTGGAATTAAGTGGGCATATAATTACCTAATTAAACTAAAAATGCTTCGTTGTCCATGAATTTTAAGGGAGGAGTCTAAATATAAGCAAAATGACTTACTCCTTTGAAGAGTATCCAGAAAAATGGAATAAAAGATGAAAAAGGAACATAAACCCATACACCTATATATACCGCAAGACTAAAAGCCTAAAAGGGGGAGATGGGGAAAGACCCGGAGAGAGCTTTTCTCTCCCCACTTGAGTTCTCTCTCTCTACCAGGAGCTTTAGTATTTTTTTTTTTTAATTCTTTTCTGTAAAAAAATTCTGTCTTACCACTGATCTGTGTTCTGCGGATTTATTCTTCAAATCACCGAGACCAAGAACCTGAAATGCTGGTATCATAATGACTCCCTGCAAGGTCATCATAAGGGACAAAGGTAAGGAAGCACCTCCCAGAAGTAAGAATTCTTTGTATCCAAACTAGAAGACCGAGAAACTAACTCCACTGTCAGGAAAGTTAGTTCTTAAATTCCTAATCCTCCAGGATACAATATTAGCCATTGAACAATGTGGGAAAGAACTGATTGCTTCTTCTTTCTTCTAAGGAGTTTTACCATGGCCACTTTGCTTTCTGCTCTTCCAAACAAAAGCAGATTCATCTGTAGTGGGTTTAATAGTGTACCCCACAAAACTGGTATCTACTCAGAACTTTAGAATGTGATCTTATTTGGAAATAAGGGCCTTCAGGTCAAAGTGGATTAGGGTAGGCCCTAAATACAATAACTGGTGTTTTTTTTAAGAGAATCCTAGAACTTGCAGAGGGAGCATGACTCTTCTGATACTTTGATTTCAGATCTGTAAATTCCAGAACTGTAAGAGAATAAATACCTGCTGTTTTAAGCCACCAAGTTTGTAGTTAATTATAGCAGCGCTAGTACACTAATACACCCACTATACATTGTTTAGTTTAGCTATTGGTTATATTTGTCATTTAGCTCATAGGAACAGAATCATGATGAGCTGCAGTTATACCTGACTGAGATGAATTTACATCATCCAGATATTCTGGATTTAGAGCTAGATGCAGTGGTTGGTTGTATTTGACCTGGGAAGAGGTAAGAATATTTGTTTTTATACATAAGATATATATATTTCCAGCAAAGTTGGAGGGTTGCATTTTGGAAAAGTATGTATGGGGTGTGGGGGGGGGGAATGGCATAGCAGTGTACTAAGAAGACAAGAGAAAGATATAATTGGCAATAATTATTATTTTCCATTTAGAACAGTCTCCCTACTAGCCCCACTGGGCCCTCTAGTCTGGGGAATTTGATGAGTACCCAAAATATCCTATCTATATGCTCCATTCCAATCATAAGTTCATCCTGATGTCATAAGTAACCATTATCCTGATTTTTGTGACAATTACTTCATGAATTTTTTAGTTTCATCATTTAAATGTGCATCTTTAAATAATATAGTATAGTTTTCTCCTTTCCCATTTTAAAGTAACTAATTTTTAAAATTTTCTTTTTTTTTTTTTTTTTAAATTTTCTTAATATACAGATTCTCCCTTCTGTTTCTTTTTCATACAACTTTCCATTAAGGAACCTGGACCATTTGATCTGTAGTTTCCCACAGTCTGCATTTAGCTGATTTGGTATCCTTGGAGCAGTTCAGCATGTTCTTTGTCTGTGGTACTTCCTGCCAACTGGCAACAGAATAGAGACTAAATCAGATTCAGGTGTTATACCTTTGGTAGCCCTATAGGACTTCTTTGGTACATAACATCTGTTTGTCTCTCATCTTATGACACTGTTTTTTTTTTTTTTCACCGAGTGTTATGAAATGGTGATATTCTAAGTATATATTTTGAGACAGAGTCTCATTCTATTTCACCAGGTTAAAGTGCTATGGCATCAGCCTAGCTCATAGTAACCTCAAACTCCTGGCTTCAAGCAATTGTCCTGCCTCAGCCTCTCCAATAGATGCAGAGGTTCCAATCATGATGCCCAGTCAATTTTTCTATTTCTAGTAGAGATGATGCCTCACTCTCGCTCAGGTGATCTAGAACTTGTGAGCTTAAGGCTGCTTCAGCCTCCGAGAGTGCTAGAATTATAGGCCTGAGCCACCATGTCTGGCTACTTCTTTATCACATGGAATACTTATATAAATAGGCACTTTCCCTATAATATTTGATTATTCAGTAGTACAGTTCATATTGGAAAGGCAAAATACATCCTTGATTCTTTCACTTCACTTACTAACTTTTTAGATAATTAGTTGTTTTCCTGCCATTCTCTAAAGATAGCCAGTACTGCTTTCCAAAACCTCATTATGAATTTACAAGTGTAACAAATTTAGAAAGCTTTAATCCACTATAATTTAAGCTAAAGTTGACCCATTTGATGCCAGTGAAAGACAATTCAAGTTGGCTTCTGATTTCTTTTTATATAATCCCAGTAGTTTTTCATACCTTCCTTGCGCTAAGATATGTTCTAGGCTTATCTTATACATTTTCTGCTCTACATTTAGAATTGTCCATTTTTTTTTCATGAAACTCTGGGTTTATTTCAAGAGCACAATCATGGCACTAGCACAATCATTGCTACTAGGTTAGCTTTTTGTTTTTTTTTTTTTTTTGCAGTTGGGCTAGATTTTAACCTCCTACACACCGTATATGGGGCCGGCGCCCTACTCCTTTGAGCCATAGGCACTGCCCAAGGTTAGTCATTTTTTTATAGGCCTTTTCTGTGGATAGAGCTAGTAAAAACAGACAGAGATAGACGATGATGATTATGAAGATAGATGATAGATAGATAGATAGATAGATAGATAGATAGATAGATAACAGACAGAGTCAAATTCAAAACTATTTTAGTTTCAGGATTTTAGTTTAACCTCTTCTTCTTCCATACCTAGAATCCCAGTTCTCAAGATCACAGGGGATGATAAAATTAGAGTATCCCAATCACTCATTTGTTTTACTTCACCCTACACGTGTAAAAGCAGATTAATAATGCTGACATCTAATTTTCTATTCTTGATAAGTCACATTCTTTATAATATAGATACACAAAGAATTTCTCCCCATTCTTTAAATCTCAGTAGTTTTAGTAGAATAGTCTTGATGTCAGTTATTCTGAATTGATATTCTCAGGCATAGAATATCTTTCAGTATCTAACGTTAACTCATGTTCTTTCTAAACGCAGGAAAGTCTTCTTGAATTGGGATTTGTTTTTTGCTGTAGTTTGGTAGTTTTCCAGGGACTTCCATTATCCATATATTCAATCTTTTTACTCTATTTTCAATATTTGTAACTTTCTTTAGAATATAGTTTTTTCTCTTTTACCTTCCATTTTCATTATGTATTATCAGGTTTTTCCCCTTGCATTTTTACCTTACTCTTCATTTTATTCATTTCCAATTCTTTCCTGAGTCCTGTCACCTCTCTTCTGAGTTTTTCTCTCATTTGTGTAATTCTTTACATGTTTTAACTTTTTAATGTCCTTTAGGTTGTTTTTTAAAAAAATAGCTTATAGGTTTGTTTTGCTTTGAGGGCACATCTTTCTGATGCTCTTCAATTACCTGTAGAGATGTTATTCTGTTCCTCTTTCTCTTTTATTCTCATGACAGCTTTGATTATTTACTGTTGCTAATTTTCACATGACATTAGTTTTCCTGAACTTTACAGTGAGGCAGGGCCCCGAAACTCTTGTCCATCTGCAAAGAGTTCCATTTTCCCTTGCATTTATGAAGTGCTAAAACAAACAAACAACAAAAATACAGCAGTGTTTTCAGGCTTTCCTGACACTGTTCCCCTCTCTGGCTGCTGAACACTTACTGTGTGGTCAGAGTGTCTGAGAAGGCAAATTTAAAATTTTTGTTCATTTAGTCTACTTAAAATTTAAATAAAAATAATTAAACTTTAAGTAACCACACATGGTAGTGGCTACCATTTGATGGCACTCCCTTAGACTTCCACTTTCTGGTGTCTCTTATGCCCCACCCTGCTCAATTTTTATTTCTTTCTAAATAGTTTCTTAAAGTCCTAGGATCCCTGGAGGGTCTGTTTTGAGACAGCACAGGGCTAGATGGCCTCAGACTCTTCAATCCTTCCTTTTTACTTTTTGAGCTGTTATTATAAAACTGGCTTGAAATGCTGGAGAACATTCTAGTCCTCTTATTCATCCATCAGACTCTGTTCGATCACTTCCTTTTTCCCTTAAAACATAATTGCTTATGCATACATGTCTTGTAGCTTTGGATGGTTTGTTCTTACCTCTCGTGTTTTGGAATTTATGGAGCTACATTGTATTGGTTATATTATCAAGGTTGTTCTTAGGCTTTTGATTGGGCTAACTAGCTGATCTGGGTTTTTAAATTTTTTCAATGTGGGTTTTCAGCAAGATTAAAAATTATACCCCATCTCCCTAAGATGCTTTGCAAATATATTTTTAAATAAAATTTTTCCATTAAGAAATGTAATGATCATTATAGAATATTTTTAAAAGGAAGAGAGGAATCCGTGTGGACCCACCAATCAAAGACAAACCACTGCTGACATTTTAGTGTATTTTCTTCACTTCTCCTTTCTGTATATCTTATTTCTGTACACTTGTGAGCATATTGAATATATAATTCTGCATTATATTTTGTTCTATTGTAGAATGGTTTCCTGTTACAAAAATTCCAAAGTATCATGTTCAGTGACTCCGCTAAACCTATCATGTGGCTCATTCATTGTTTACTTATAAAAACCTCCCAAGTTTGGTCAATTAAATAATATTAGAGGGAATAGATTGGTGTGCAATATGTTGGTACCTGTTTTTTATAAAAATATCCCTAAAGAGCAAACTGTAATCTTTGCTAACCACTAATGAGTAATAATAACTAGATGAGGCTCACACAGGAGCTCCTATAACAGGTGTTTATAAATAATTAACTTTTCTGAAGAGGACCCCTGGGAACACATTAGTAATTGAAGGGACAAGTGTAGTTACCTTTATCTTGAAATTTTATCTCATCTAGTATATAAAACTTTCCAGTAACTTTTTACCCTGGTGTTGACAGTCTGTTACTCTGTGTGTGTTTATATATACATAGGGAGGAATGTTTATGTATATGCATGTATGTGCCTGGGTATATGGGAATTATTGGTGTTCAGCCCATAAGTTTTGGAGTTGGATAAGGATATATTCCTTATCCTTTCCTTCTTCAAGAGTCAATCAAGCTCAATATTTTCTGCCTCTTTAACAATATTGGCAATTCTTCTAGCCCTCCATATCCACTAGCATGGCCTTGCTTTGATCTTCATCATATTTCACATGGGCTACAACTAGTATTTCCTGGTCAATCATCTTTTATTTTGGCTTTTCTCATTCCTCACAATAAAATAAACATCTACAACTTTTTGCCCCAATGGGCTTTC
Organism: Arctocebus calabarensis; assembly: GCA_963573935.1. NCBI lineage: Eukaryota > Metazoa > Chordata > Mammalia > Primates > Lorisidae > Arctocebus > Arctocebus calabarensis. The sequence goes on from CAUYON010117427.1 coordinate 10,037, forward strand.
TGAAATGTAAACTATTCTTGAAATGTTCAGTAGTTCTCCAATATCCACAAAAAATTAACCTCCTGCTTTTACCTACTGACCTTCTTCTTTATTTCCTTATAATACCTGAAAGACAAATAGATGTCTTGGGGGGGGGGTATTTCCAAAACTCTTATTAATCTCCTTCTGTGGGATCTTCCCTACCTATAAGTTTGGAATCAGTCTCTGTGTTGTCCTATGTGCCTCTGAATTGGCACCAGCTCCAGGTGATTAGAGGTCCAGCTTTCCCAAGCTGGGTTAATGGGAGTCTTTCTTCTGGAGGAGCTGGAACCCCATGAGCTGAGATTGCCTTTATGGGATGTCCACATGTACAGAAAAATGGCAAGTCTACAAAGGGAAAGAACTAACGTTGATACAGACAGAGCAGAAAGATGAAAGATCATGTGGCCTCAGAGAAGGAGTAGCTCTCTTGGCTCCAAATGTTATCCAGTACTTGATCTGCTCCAAGATGCATTCTGATCCTTGAGTTTTGTAAAACACCTCTGTATTCTCAAAATAAAAATGCCTTTTTTTTGTTAAACTAGCTCAAGAGGTTTATGTGCATTAAGATGTTTAGGGTGGTGCCTGTGGCTCAAAGAGGTAGGGCGCCAGCCCCATACGCTGGAGATGGCAGGTTCAAAACCAGCCCCGGCCAAAAACTGAAAAAAAAAAAAAAAAAAAGATGTTTAACTAGGACACTGATTCATCTTTCAAGACTCAGTAAGGGTTGTTCTTCCCTATCACAAACACCAATATCCACCTCTCCCTGACCCTCTTGTGTGCCTCCCTAGACCTGCAACACTTCATTACGTGCCTTTCACCCAATACCAATCTGTGAACTACTTAAGAACAAAGGAAATGTCTTACACACATTTACATCTCTCCAGTGACCATTACAATGCAGGGTATATAAATGTTTAACACATTTACCTCATCAGAGATTGTAATTTGATAGCCTGGAGAGTGAATTTAACCTGAGCAAATATTTTGTTTGGCCCACACAAAGAACTTTTTTAGTGTTAAGTGTGGGTGCATATGCGTGTGTAAAATCGAATATTTTTACCTTACTAAGGATAAAGCTCCTAAGAACATTCCTTACTATTATACAATCCAGTGTTTTAATTTCCTCTCTACTTGACTGAAACATTAGAGTTGGCCATTTATTTGGCCAATGTTATGAATTTTTTGGAGGAGTCAGGTCAAATGGGGCCTAAAGCACTCTGTAAGGCACAAAAGGAGATATGATGAGACACAATTTTGAAGTAACTCTACCAAAAATGTCTTCCCAAGGTCAACAATGATCTCCTTTATGTTAACTCCAATGGGCATTTTTGATCTTTCTCCACAATTTGGCATTGTTGACTAATTCTTCCTTGAATTTTCTCCCTTGTTTTTTGGGAATTGACTACTAATTTTTTTTCTACCTTCCAACCATCCCTTATTTCCTTTATATGCACATCTCTTGCTCAGCCTTGCTCACTTGCTAACTTTGTACCCTTCTCTTCTATTTTACCATCTCTCAGGTTGATCTTATTTCCAGCCATGTTTTTAAATTATTTATGTATATAGAATATTGACTTGTAAATCGTTATTCTGGTCCAGGTGTCATCTTTAAGATTTATATTTGGACATTCCACTCCAATATCCCAATATCGAACTCAATATATTAAAACTGTACCCTTTACCGCCACCTCTCTCTTCAGAGAAAGCACACAGAACAAAACCCTGTCCCCCATCCTCTATTTTCTCTCTTCCTTAACCATCTACAGAAGTGATCAAGATGGAAATATGTGTGCCAGCTTTTATTACTCTATCACCAACTACATCAAGTCATCAAATTGTCCCATTTCTATCTCTTTAAAAGCTCTAACTTGATACTAGAAAAAGTGAATAAGGACTTGAAACCTAATTCTCCTAAACTTGACACTTATCTCAATTTTTTCTATGAATAATGTATAAATAATTTTCTATAGTTGGCACAGAGATGATTCTAGATAAAAATTACTGAATTTCAACTTCCATCCTTGCCAGTGATACACACACAAAGTTGTGCTGGGAGGCTTGGGAACAAAGAAAGGGAGAAAGACAGAAGTTTATGGATAAAAAAATTTAAAAAAATGCTTCCAGATCCTTTTCTTAGTGACATCTCTGCTACCTCAGCAAATAAGAGCCCAAAATTTATGTTATAACATTTATTTGATGCCTTATTAACCACTTCACTGTTAAACTTTTATTTGGACACAGAATTGCCTTGTCATAGCTAGGCTTCATGTTCACAAGAGCTTACATGTGGCAAGCTTTGCAGCAACTCCAATCTTTCAGGATAGTTTGGAAAAATGAGAAAGAAAAGTTTTACAACAATTGAAAAAACAGTTCATGACCTATTTTGGTCATGCCATTTTTAGTTATTAATAGGATAAGGGAAACATGCTCATTATATATCACTGTTCCATTAAACAATGTTATCAAATAATCAAGTAAGCTAAGGGTTGAAAGTGTTGGTAAAATGAATTTTTGGTGTTTTTTACTACCGAATTTCCAGATGCAAAGTAGAGAGACAGCTGGATCCGAATATCTACATTTCTGTGGAATTTTTTTGTTGGTTCACTTTCGGTTTTTACTTTTTAGATACAGATTAGGTCACCTACTGTCTAGCCGTTACCATTGTTTTCCAAAACCACATATTGAAGGATGCTGTTCTTTTTCTTTAGTCAAAATGCTGTGTTTCTGCGCGGGTATATGCTATAGAGGCTACAAACTAAGACAATTGGCAGCTCCTAGTCCTCTGATACACTCCTAGGATCTGTTCCAGATCCACCAATCTAATGATATTCACTGCAATTGCTTCTGAATGAAAGCATGAAACAAACTCAGCTCTGCTGCTCCAGTGTTGCTGTCCTACCTATACTAGGTATTTGTGAAACTATAGTTCACCAAGACGGGAGACACACCTGCGGCCTAGCACCATTTCACAGAGCAGAGGAAAAGAGAAAGCGATCTACTTCCAAAGAAATGACACAACCTGTTTCTGAGGTGATTCACATCACCCTCACTTTTGAACAATCCAATGCTCAGAAAACAAGACAAATCTCCACTGATGTTAAGGATGTGAAGTAAGGTTCCTTGCTTGTGTCTGGGACGACGGAGAAAAGTAACTGAGAAAGGGGCATCTCCACATCGCAATAGCGAAATTGGGGCCCAAAGCCCACTGCGGGAATCCCTAACCATCTCCACAGTCTCTTGTTTTACTCTTTGCCGGAACATAAACTACGTTAATATTGTGACCACTACCCGCCTTGACTTGAATCAAAGGTCCCGGGAAAACACAGGTGCAAACTGTCAAAATGGAAAGGGCTGTGCCCCACCTTCTGCTGTAACCAGGCTGAACCCCGCCAGGTCCTCAGGAGCGGGTCCGCACACACCCAGGTCAGGGCCGCCCGGCCCGCCCCGCAGGGCGCCGCCCAGACGCGGCCCCGCCCCGCACCTTGCCTGCGCCGCGCTCCGGGCGCTAAGGTGCGTGCGGCGCTCGGTGATTGGTGGCGGCCGGCGCTGCCCGGCCTCCATTGGCTGCGTGGGCCTCTTTGTTCCCGGTCCCCGCCGCAGGCCCGCCGCGGCCCAGTGGGCAGCGGAAGTTCGACGGCGCCGGATGAGTGGCCGCAGCCCCGGCGCCGTAGCCCAGCAGGTTCCTCCTTCAGTTTCCACAGTGGAACCGGAGACGAGCGGAGCCTGAACGTGAGATCCCAGGCCGAAGGAGGGAACACCCCCTGACAAACATGGACGTGGAAACCAAGATTAAGAAGGTAGGGGGTCGCTGGCGGCGCTCAGAGGCCGCTTCACCTGCACGGGTCCTGGGGTGCACGGCGTCGGAATCCTCCAGCGGGAGGGGCGCGCGAGCCGTCCGACGCGAACTCGGCCCGGGGTCCCGTTCCCCTGGGTACAGGAGGTGCCAGGTGGTCCCACCAACTCGCGAAACCCCGATGACAGCGTCGGGAGAGCGAGCGCGGACGGGCGCGGAAGACTTTCCGGCGGTGTCACTCCGTCCCAACGGTTGGAGGTGTTTGAGAGTTAGCTGCTCCTGTGCCTCTTCCAAAAAAAAAAAAAAATAGAATGAGATTAGGGTGAGTTCGGGAGAGACGATGACAATTCTTCCTGACTCTGGAAGTTCTACTTTATTAAGCCTGTGTAGTTTAGGCGCAGTGATGTGGCTTTGACAGCCCTCACCTCCTCCCTTTCCTGCTTGGCTGCCCAAGGCCCTCTAAAAGTGAGTGATGATTTAATGCGTTTCCTTTGCACCCGCAGGCTGGTGATAACTCCTAATGTGATGGCCTTTTCTTTTCTTTTTTTTTTTTTTTTTTTTAAGTCTTTCACTACTTGACAGCCAAAGCGCTGCTGCCTCTCTCTTAGGGAGTTATCTCTCAAAGGAAGCATTCTTTCTCTTTGCGGCAGGCCCCAAAGGGGATTGTCACCCGTGCTTCAGCCCAGGGGGGGCGTTTCCAGCCGGACTACTCCCTCCCAGGCCTCTGGACTGACAGCCCCACTGAGCCCACTTGCTGGTTATGGGGGGCCTTGTGTCGCCTGGGAGAAAGGGGTGGGGACCACACTATGACTCAGAAGAAATGCTGATGTCACATTCGAGTGTTAAGTTCTGTGTGAAAGGTCTTGTTCCAGAGAATTACTCATATTTACTTTGTGGTAAATTTGAGTTAGCTGTCCTTTATCAAATAGGGAAGTTTTGCAGAGAGGAGTGAGAAGGAGAAAATCTTCTCTTGGCCATTTGTGGTTCGAAATACTATTTCGTCTTGTAAAGACATAGTCTCTGAATTGAGAATCCAGTTTATTTTATACCCAGAACTGAATTTTTTTAATGTATGCAAATGCAAAGTGTTAGATTAGGAAGTTGTGGACACATAAAAACTTGAAATGAGAAAAAAGTTTCTTCCTTCCTTATGGCTAAACAAGCACTCAAAAGGGAATCCAAGAACAGGAAAGCGTAAATTTGAAGAGTAACCTGATTGCTTTCTATTCTCTTCCTGTTTTTTTTTTCCTTTTAAATAATACTAGTATTTTTGGTTAATCTTGATTGCTGCTGGAAAATCATTTTACCAATTAGTCTTGTATGGATGAACACTGCACTCAATGTTTACTTGAAAGATGAAAATTAAGAACTACTTAATTTTGTACTTGTCAGAAATTGTTTTGGGGGGTGTTGTCCTTGTTTATAAGTGTTCATGCCAACTGCTTTTTAAAAGTCAACATCTTTTAGGGCAGGGGGGGATGAAAAGGCAAAGCACAGAGGATTTTTAGGGTCACCACACTGTTATCTATGATACTATAACGAAAGATAAGTCACATTATACATTTGTCAAAATCCGTTCAATGTACACCAAGACTATAAACTCTGTACTTTGGTGATAATGATGTGTCATTGTGTTCCATCAATTGTAACAAATGTACTTCTCTCATGTGGGATGTTTGCAGGAGGGGAGGCTGTGAGTGTCAGGGGAAAGAGGATGCATGGGAACTTCGTACTTTATGCTCAGTTGTGCTGTGAGCCTATCACTGCTTTAAAACAAGAAAGACTACTTAAAAGGAAAAAAAAATCAACATCCAAATGTGTTTCTGGAACAGTTTGAGATAAGTAGTAATTCTGAGGGGAAATGTCCAAAATGAAGATTTATATGTGCTTGAAAGGGAAAAATCTAGACGTTATTTATAAACAATTTTGTTAAGAGTTTCAAAACGTGGGTCATGATAAATAATGCTCTTGGCATTTGGCATACTTTTGCTCCTCCACCCCTCTCTACTGTAAAAGTTTATCTTTTAAAATAAGAATCTTAATCTCTGTAATCCTCTTTCTCTCCCCCCAAAGGATTCTATAAAGTAAAAGTTTTTACAGATAAATCCCATCATGTTAACAAATCCATTTTACTACCTCATCTTCACTGGTGATTTTTAGGACAAGGTCCTTAACCAGTAAATTGAAGACCACTAAAACACCCCAAAGTTGTTAAGTTTGACTACTGTCCATATCCTCTCTCTGGCTTTGTAGGACCCTGATAGACCTGATGTTCTGTGGATCGACAAAAAGTTTCCCAGTACTAAAGAGTTCAGAAATCTCAAGAATGCATTTTATAGTTTTCGCCATAATCTCAAAAATAAATCTGTATTACTTTTAGAAATTGTTTTCTAACACACCGAAAGAAGGGGACATTACAGGACTATCTCTTGATTTACAGGCAGAACCTTCTTACCCTGTTTGATACCTAGATAGTTTTCAAGTCTCCTGTCTTTTTTGACTTAGGTATACAAGAAAAGTAATGATTTGGCCGTACCTTGAGAAAAGGAGGTTGGAAGTTGGAACAAAGACAGGACCATTTAAATGAAACTTATTTGAGTTCTGTGTTAAGACACATGACATTTTCTTTCCTTCTAAAATGCTTACATTGTTGACTTAATAAGGAATTTTTCCCAGATGAAAAATGTTATTTTACTAGCCATTAACATTTCATGTAAAAACAAAGTGGGTTGTCCTTATTACATAATAACCCAGGCAGATGATGCTATTATAGAATTCTTGGTTCATAAAAGGAGAACTTGTCCACATCATTTGTACAAATTGGGATTAATTACCAGTTAAAACCCACTATCACAAGGGATTTTTGTAATTACATTTTGCTATATCTTGTTTTGTTTGAAGTAAGCGAGCTGTTGCTAGGATGTGGGAGCTAGTTTGATGATAGAGTTTTTGTTTTAATAATATTTTAGAACAGAACTTGATTTTTATGCTCTTGCTCTGTCTTCTGAGTTACACATCTCAACCTTTTCCTTGTTTCTCACGTCTCTCCTAGTAATTGACTTTGTTTTGAGTAGAGTGGATATCTGTTTGGAAAAAACAATGGTCTTTAAGAAGCAGAAACACAGTCTCATTTTCTGGTAAATCATGGCCCACAGCCAACTATCCTCTTTCCTTTCTGTGTTATTCTCCCATGAGAATAGCTTTTTGATTCTTTTTTTCAATTAAAAATTATAACTACAGAAAAAGACAAGTCCAGTAATTTCCCTTGTACTGCCTGGGATTGCTACAGGATGTTAATTTTACCTCCCTTCATTTTTTGCCTTCCAGACTTTTCTCTTTTGATCTGTCCTAATATCTTGCTTATTTTTCGTAGTACTCCTTTATTTCTTTAATTTTATTTTTGAAAAATGAAGCACATTATAGGTCACTAAAAAATCCCCTTTCTCTGCATCCAAACTTGTTTTCCAAACTGTCATCAGAAAGCATAGTGAAACCAAGTGATTGCAATTGGAAAAAGTACTGAACAACAAAGATTATTTCTGTTAAAAATTAGAATGAGCCTCTTCTCTTAGGTGGCCCTGATTGAAATGGGAAAGTCAAGTACATGGTAACCTCAATTCTGAAATCTACAGCTGGTTTCAGTGCTTGAAGCCATCCTTGATAGAGGGGTCATTGGCAGGGTTGGGGGTGAGGGAAGGGCACGACACATCCAGGTCTTTGCCTTAGAGGTGGATACTCTTTCTCTAAGAACAAGACAGACAGAATAGCTGGTCCTTAGCTGGGTTTTTATCTCTTCTAACTCTTGGTGGGATTCATTACAATGATAGAATACGAAAAATTGTTTTCTCATATAATGGCCATGAATATTAGCTTAAGAAAACACTAGTAGATTCTAATGATTTTTGTTCATTTATTCTATACTTAGAGATTAAGACAGGAATTTATCTGTCTACTAGCTATTACTTGTATACCATCATTTCAGTCCAGGGAATCTGCTTGTTCAGTTCTCTTACTCCATCTACGGTACTAAATATTATCCATCCCTTAATGGCCACCACTTCTTCACAGTGCATACTCCTTTAGGAACTCTTTCTTCACGTTCCACCTAGATGCAAAACTTTTCTCCTGAATTCTAAGTGTGTTATCTGTAACACTTGGGATACTCATCACTCTCCACCTCTGGAATATGATTACCTTTCTATGTTTCACCTTTTACCCAGATTGCAAACTTCTTGAGAGATGAATTCATATCTTCTTATACTCACATGGCTTGTTTTACCATTTAAAGCAATCTCATAAAGCGGACTTTAGCCCCATTTTCATGATGAAGAAATTGAAATTTAGATGGTGTATTTGGAAAGTGAAGAACCTTACTTGAACTTAAACCACTGTCTACAGAATCCATATTCCTTTTATCATGTCACTTAGCCTTTGAGTCTTGAAAACCTTATTTCCCATCTCACTAAATGTACGTTGAATGAATAACTGTTACTAAAAGAGAAATGAAATGAGATACATTTCAACATTTTTACTTGTTTGTTTAAAGGAATTATGTTTGAGGAAGCAGTTTGTATTCCAACAAAACTACATCTTACAGGTTTTCTATGTTTTATTTACATTTTATAAAACATATGAAACATAAAACAACATAAAACATATGTTGTATGTTTGCTATTTAGAATGAGTGGTCATTGACTCTCTTTGAATAGAGGCAAAGCCTAAAAACAGTAAAAATACTGTGAAAAATTTCTGGGAGACGTTTACAGGCAAAGAAATGGCATAGGCTCCAATAATATCCTGGACCATATCTTCTAGGATTCTTCCAACTTCCCGAGCTGATAACACTGCCCCTTAGCTCTAAATACCGTCCTAGGTAATAGTGACAGTGCATTTGGCTGTTTCTTGAGTTCAACCAGTAGCAGCTGGAACTGTAGAGGGACACTGGTAGTCTGCTCTAGCTGCAGAACTCCATAGTAGATAGAAAGCCTTACACTCATAGCACAAAGTGCTCAGAGTGTCTCTGCAATGGCTGATCAGACAGCTAAGAATAGAGCAGCTGACAAACAAAACAAAATCCTCTTATTGCTGAGAGTTGGAACTGTGTGTTTTTAATTTCCTATGCTTAATGTAGAACATCTCTTGGGAAGTAGTGCAAAACAGCAAAACATTTGGTTCTAGTATGAGGTCGTCCTGGAGCTCCAGGGTGATACTCAGCATTGTGACCCTGGAATTAACATCAGGGACCATCGGGGTTTACTAGTGGCAGCCTTCCTAGGGGAAAGAGAATGATAAACTGGTTGAATAGAGCTATTTCCTGTGTTCTTCTTCTGAGAACTAAAAAGGGAATACAACTTGGTGCTATGCTAATTTGAGTATAAGTTTTTTACATAAAATATCACCACAATTTCTTCAGAAATAGGACACTGTGTATGTAAACATCTGTAGCAGAAGGAAAGATAATTCTGTAGTATATTGGCTTTCTCACTTCCATTTATTGGTATGATATTTTTTAAATTGCCCTGAGCTGAGAACTAGTAGATCTGAGTCCGCTATTTCTTGTGATACCGGGCACTTTGGATCTTATTTCCCCTACCTAGAGGAACCAGATGATTTCTAGATTTCTGTGAATTCTGTGACTCTTTTTGATTTTGGAAAATAATGTCAGTAGTCTATCAAGTATAATGTTCCATGATACTTAAAAGTCACACAAGCCAAGAAGATCATATAATATTTGTATAAACATATGTATAAATGAAATGCCATCATTTATAAACGTCAGTGAATTCCAGGAGGAAACTTATGGACTGAACTGAATAATTTTTTCCATAAATCTTAGGTATTTTTCAACTTATTTGTACTTAATTCGTTCATCTTTATGACATGTGTGGAAATATTTGAAGAAAAGTTAAATTTAATTTAAATGTGTAGTATGAAGCTTCAGAGGCACTAACAGCTAGGGTCAAATAAGTCTACAAGTGATAAATTACTTTCCTCAGCATTTAATTATGGGGAAATAAAAAATAATGGTGCTTTTACTGTTTTTAGATGTTATCTCTCCCAAAATAAGACTTAAAAACTATGTGAGTGCTTTTTTATGTACCAAATACTGTTCTAGACTCTGGGGTTATAGTAATGAACAAATGACACGGCACTTACACTCATGTGAGAAATGATAGAGCAAAATAAATGGAAGTAAATGACAAAATAAAGATTAAAAGTAAGCACAACTGGGGTTATACCCATCAGCAAGCCCCAGGACAGAAGAACGTTAGATTTGTAAAACAAACAGTGGATAATTTTGATGGGAATTCCTGAACTTGCTTCCTGGTTTTGCAAACTTTGTAATAGAGATTCTTATTTTATTTATTTTAAGTAATGGCAAAGGAAAAAGAAATAAGAAAACAGCTTTTAGTATTATAATCAAATGTGAAAAAAAAAATAAATGGATGTGGCTATAGTAATCACAACCTTACACCTGTAATATACAAAGACTATGTTCTTCTTGACTACAGATGCCTTATAAAAGAGTCATTTTTGGATTTCTACTTTGCGGTCATTACTAATTTTTGTTTGATAACTACTATCATGGTAACTGAAATTATGGTTTCTAAAACTTTTTTTTAGATCATAACACATACAGTACATACAGGAAATTATTTTGTTTTTTATAAGGTGATGATGATCAAGGGAATTAAATAATTATGAAATGAACTTCCTTAAGAAAAACACAAAACCAAATTAAAAAGAGGTTTCAAAAATCATAGATTTTCAAGATTTTAAAGGAACATAATTTGGTAATTGATAACTTTACCACTGTACTTTGTGTAAGTATCTGTATGTCAAAGTTTACCTCCAGCACTGTTAGTAGAGGATTAAATTGGAGATTATGCTTTTGCCATCCAGCTGCATGCAGTCTTGACTCTCCTCTGAAAGAGCTGTGGTTTAGAGTGATTTTGTCTATTTTTTTTCTAAGTTCCCTGTCTACCTACCTTCGTATTTAAATATTGGGGAATTAGAGAGATAGAGGTATGTGTGACTATAATGTTCTAAGTAGCGATCAACATAAACTGCTTTTATGTTGATCGCATTTTTTAAAAGTAAAAGAAATAATTTAGAAGTGCCAGTTTCTTTGATCCTTAATCTAGTAGAATGGTGAGAGCAGGAGCTTTATGAGAAGCCAGCCAGTGGGGATTACAGAGATCCCATGTACTAAATGACAGTGAATCTACTACTGTATAAATATATTTAATCTCTGAAATGCTGAATCGTCTCAAGTTATGAATGATTCTGCCTGTGTTTGTTATTGTAACATTCTGACCACCATGAAAAACTGTAAAAAGGCATTTCAGAGTGTCCATTGCACAGCTTCTTATCTGAAGTGGCCCTAGCAAAAAAAGAAGGCTGAAAGCCTAGCACAGATGCCTTAGTGCAGAGTCCATTAATAAGTCTGTAGCCACAGTGAACTTTTCCCCTGCTTTGTTTAATGCTAAAGCAATATTATGTTTCCTTGGAAAATGATCACATAGATGGTAGGTGTATTTTTGTTTTTATATGAGCATAACATGACAACTTTGATAGAATGACTCACAAAGTAAAAGTATAAAGGGTCTGTTTTCACCATTATGAGGTACTAGTCTACAATAAAAATATCTGGGGGCCAAAAAAAGTTACCCTTTATTTATTTTTTTCATAAAGTATATTAAAAGGCCAGTTTAATACTATAGAATCTAAACTCCCTTTCCATCCATATCACCTCGTAATATTGAACTCATACATAGTAACTTCCAAAATACTGTGATGTCAGCTTTGGTATATTAAAAAAAAGATAAAAGAAGGAAAGAAAGAAAACCACTAGGTAAGACAGGTATGTATGTAAATTAACTACAATCCTGGATGAAATGACATAAGTGTTATGACATAGTTTCTCTTATCTGTGATGAGCAACTTTTTTTTAGAAAAATGTGCCAAGATTTGATATTTTTTAAAACACAATGAAAATGAATTACTAAGACTATACTTTGAGGGATCTTTTCTATAGTTTATTAAAAATGAATTATTATGACAACATACAAGGCCAAAGTGCGTATTATTAGTAGTTCCTACTTGCTTACTCTCAGTTTCTTTTTATGTCTTATCACGACCTGTGACTGACAGTTGGCAGACTGCCACATATGAGTAGCAGTGCAGTAATAGGAATATAAACAACTATTATGAAGTCTCAGAAGCAGAAGTTTTAGCAAAAAAATAGGGAATTCATTTCTCTGGAAAGTGTCAGCTAGCTTAAGATTTTTAAGGGGCATTACAAAATATTACCTTTTAAATACTGCAATAAATTGAAAATATATTCCACAGATGTTCAAATAGTATGTGTTAGACTCTGCTTGTGCAAGGGAGTAGAAAGTTATCCCAAGAGAAATAGGCAGAATTTAAAGGTAAAAACATATTTTGGTGGCTTAACACCACAATGTCACAGGTAAAATAATAATGCTATCTGCTGGTATTTTTAACATGGACTAAATGAAATTAAGCCAGCAAAGTGACAAGATCTCACTCTGTCACTCAGGCTGGGGTATACCATGGCATGATTATAGCTCACTGTAACCTCTAACTCCTGTACTCATGTGATCCTCCTGCCTTAGCCTCCCAAGTAGCCAAGACTACAGATGTATACTACCATGCCTGCTAGTTTTTTTTTTGTTTGTTTTGTTTTTTTAGAGATAGGGTCTTGCTATTTTGCCCAGGATGATCTCAAATTCCTGGCCTCAAGTTATCCTTCCACCACAGCCTCCCAAAGTGCTGGATTATATGTATGAGCCAACATGCTCAGCCTGTCAGTGTTAATTATTCATGTTCTCTAATCATTTGTTTAGTTAGCTAGATCTTAATACTAATAATTAAATGTTTGGAGAACCAGCGTTGCATCCTGAGTATCAGCTTTAGAATCCTGGGTTGAGCTCTTGTCCCTGGCAGTTGCTATTGATGCTGTATGAATTTGGGAACGTTACTTAGCTCTCTCAACCTTGGTATCCTCTTCTGAAAATAGGTTTCAACCTTACAAACTCACAAGAATATTTGAGGCGAATGTTCTAAAACACAAAGTACCGTGTCTATATCTAGACAATAAAATAAAATAGAATTAGTCATCAAAAAATCTAAGTTTGAGGGAAAAAAATCCCGTTTAGATCTTCTTACTTTTTTTTTTTTGCAGTTGTTGGCCAGGGCTGGGTTTGAACCCACCACCTCCGGCATATGGGGCCGGTGCCCTACTCCTTTGAGCCACAGGCGCCACCCTAGATCTTCTTACTTTTTAACAGACATCTGAATATATCATTAGTAATTTTATGACGGCATATGATCAGTAAGTTGTGGTTATTTGGCACTTTGCTTGACCCCAAAACTTAATATATCCCTTCACTAAATATATCCCAATAACTGTGGGGTATATTAAATTATTGGATTTCATTATTTTCCTTTAGCTAAATTTGAAAATTATTCTGATTTTAATTTTTATGATGAAATTAAAATTTATAAATAATCATTTCTAGAACTCATTTGAGTACCGACCATGTACACATCATTGTGTGAAAGCTTCAAAACTACGTTGGGTTCTCTGGATGAATCACTTGATTGAATACCACTAAGTATTCTGGTCCAGTGTAGGGAATTGGTATGTTTTCCTGATCAGAATCTTCCTTAGCAGTTCTGTGATAAATTGCAAAAGTGGCCACAATTTTTTGTAGCACTTCACATTAAAAAGTGGAATCTATTTTCTTGCCTTTAGAGTATGGACTTCTCTCTGACTTACTTGGGTCAATTGTGTAGAAGTGGTAGAAGTGGTATTATGTGAGTACCAAGCTTGGACCTCAAGAGACCTTACTGGATTCTGCCTATTTCCTGAGAATTCTTATGTTACCATATGAACTAGCCCAGACCAGCCTCCTGAGGTTGAGAGACCACTTAGGACAGATATGAAACATCTCAGCTCAGGCCCCCCCAAACCGCCTGTCCCCTTCCAACCTGAAAGGTAACTGCATATACAGAAAAGCCCAACCTAGGAGGACCATCCAGCAGAACCCAGACTAAGGAACCAGACTGCAGAAGCGTGAGCAGAATCTCATGATCAGAAACTACAAAATAAATGTTTGTTATTATATTTTAAGCCACTATATTTAAGGATGGTTTGCTACACAATAAGTTGTAATTGATACTCCCTCTATTGAATACCCTCTATTTTGGGGATGTAAGTCTCAGCTTTTCACAGAAAAGAGTCTTATAGCAGGCTTTTCCTACTCTGAATTACTCTTGCAGCCCTCTATAAAGATGAAAGAATCAACTGTCAGTATTCTGTATCTTTTCTAATGCCATTAGTGGCTTCAGTGGCCCGCTTTGTAATATAGACAAATCTATTTTTTGTTTCTTTGCTTGTTGTTATGAAGATAAAGGAAAATTAAACGAGCATGTAACTGACATTCAATTCTAGTTGTAAGTAGGTGATGTATGCCTGTTTGAAAGTTGTTTAATTCCTGGGTCACTGGACAAGTCTAAAATGATGTCTGTATACTTACTTTAGTGGGTAAGTCCTTGCGCTGTAGTCTAAATGTGGAACAAAATTAATGGTAATCTAAACCACTTCTATAATGGATCAAAACTCAACATACGGATCAAAAATTAGGGCTCTTTTGTCTACACAGCACACTATGTAAACGTAATTCAGATTTTTCCAGGGTAAGGTATGGTGTGAACAGGCCAGACAATAAATAAATAAGTAAGTGTAAGGACTTGGCAGGAGGGCATACCTTCTCTCTTTTACAAGCTTCCAGGACCCTGTCAGTGCTGTAAAACTTTCTTTTTATTCTAAATGCCCCTGAATGCTAATTGTAGGAAAAAGCAGAAAATGAGAAGATTGTCTTTTTGTACCTTTTTTTTTTTTTCCATTTTCTGTGCCTTCTCCATTGGGCTTTACTCTTCAGGTTTCCCTGGATTCTCTTTTCCACCCCCGGGCAGCCTCCTCTAATGATTGTCTTAGCCAGTGCCAGGAGCCTTTCCCTTTGTTCTCTAGTCTGTGAAAGCACAACTAACTGTACTGTCCTGTTCTCTTGTGTGTGTTCCAATTAGTTAGGGAATTAGTGGCAGTAAATCTCTTAATTGTACAGCCACCCTCCCCACACTCTTCCATGTGTTATAATGGGTTACTCATGAAGAAATAATACTGTAGGCATGGTGGGAATGATGGCAATATTCAAGTTCTGTGGTAAAGAGTCTTAATAAAGGCCTTATTTAATGCAGCTGTCTGTGGCATCCACTCTTTGGAGCCAGTGACACAAGACCAAATTAGGAATGTTTACCATGATCCAGATTCATTTAAGGAACTCTTGCAGATGCCTTTGGAATCAGGTTTTTAAATTCCCTTTTATAGCTAATAAATAAGAGGCTTTGAGGGCTGTGTATAAGCACATGCCATGATAGTGCGGCCAGAGCTTATCCAATCCTAGTTACGAAGCAGTTTCCGCTGCCATCATAGCCTGTTACTTGTGACATTTTTATAGCCCGTATTGTCTTTCTCAAAGTAATAGATTCAGGAGGAGGCCTTTTCTGAGGTGAGTCCACAGAAGGTACATTCTATTGCTGAGCATTTTATGCAATATAAAAATAATTTGAGAGTAGTCAACTTGGAAAATGTTTATAAGGAATCAGCATAAACTGAGCAAACAGACTATTTCTTTTTATCGTTTGCTTATCTGAAAATATTGTAGGGATACATTATGTTTCAAATAGGTAAGTGGACTGGAAAGATAGGAACTGCTGACTATAAATACTACCTAATTTGATTCAAGTAATTTGCATCCTGATATCATAAAGTACTATATTTATTTTTTTCATTCAACTTCAGATGGATTTAGGTAAAAGAATAGACTTTATATAAATATTTTTCCACTTTTATTTTATTCTGTTTCTTACGGAGGCCTATGATATATTACAAAAATTGGGAAAATTTTCTCTTAAATGTAGTTTTGAGTATTTCTTGCCAGTTAACTCTGATATTTTATAGGTATTCTGTTTGTTTTTTATGTTTTGTTTTTTCGAGACAGAGTCTCACTCTGTTGTCCTTGGTAGAGTGCTGTGATGTCATTGTAGCTCAAAGTAACCTTGGGCTCAGGACATCTTCCTGCCTTAGCTTCCCAAGCAGCTGGGACTACAGGCACCCACCTCAGCACCCAGCTAGTTCTTTTATTTTTAGTAAAGATGAGGTCTGATCTTGCTCACACTAGTCTCAAACTCTTGAACTCCCAGAGTCAACTCTGATATTTTGAATGTTATTTTAATCTGGTTTGCAACTATGTCTCATAATGCAAGTAAGTGTGTGCATGTGTACACTACGTGTGTATATATTTGTATATAATGTTGAAAAAAACATTGAGATTTGAACACTAAAAAACATACTCTACCTTGTCTTCTGGAAGATTGTTTCCTGGTCCTTGCTCAGTGCACAACTAACAAACTGAGCAGAATAAGTATTTATAAGGAAGGAGCAAAGTTCAATTTTAGTACTCCATTTGTGTAAAGAGAACTTATATATTTGAAATGGAAAAAATAAAGGCAAGGTACTAGATAAGCAAGCATCTCTGTCCCCCTCGCTCCACTTTAAATCTCTCTTATCACAAATAGCATAGTCTTTGGATTTAAAATAAGAACAGAAAAGAGGATATAGTAGGCAGCCTCTAAGATGGTCCCCAATGATTCCCACCTACCATATATATATACGTTTGTGTATTAGACCCCTTCCCTCCCCTTGAATGCTGGCTGGACTCGGTTAGCTGCTGTCAAAGAAAGAAGCATGGCAGAACTGATGGTGTCCCTTCCAAGGTTATAGACTGCAGCTTCTGTTCTGTTTCACTCTTCCTGGGGAAAACCAGCTACCAGGTTGTGAGGTACCAATGTGGACAGGCCCACATGAGAGCGCTTAGAAGTGGGTCTCCCCCTAGTCTACCCTTGAGATGACTGCCACCCAGCTGAGCTCTGATTGCAAACTTGCAAGACACTGTGAGTCAACTTAAGCTACTCCCAAATTCCTGACCCACAGAAACTATGAGATGATAAATGATATTTTTTAGTCCCTAAGTTTCAGGGTAATTTGTAATTAACTATTATATTCTAAAAATTACAGTGATTGGAAAAAAATGTAAAGAATGAGATTATAGTTTTATTTTATTTTATTGTACGTACTGTACATATAATGTATAGAGTCTTTTGTATAATATTGCATATAATTTTTAGTACTAGTGATGAGTCTACAAGTTTTGAATAAAGATCTTTCAACTTTGAGATATAATTTTGTTCTTTCATATTTCTTGCTCATTCTTTTAAAGATTTTTTTCTTTTACTGAAAGAGACCTATTTTGTATCCATACCCTGGAGATGTTCCTTGACTCACATCCCGTTCTTTCTTTGGAGCATCCTCTTGAGAGAGAGCAAATTAATCACCTTAGGGGATTCAGTGTTTGACTGGTATGCAGATATTCCGGTTTCTCAGAATCACTCTCAGATTTAACTAAGATGAGAAGCTCCTGGCTAGGGAGCGGTAATCTTTCAGTTTAAAGTCAGTTGACCTAGAGAAGTTACAGATGAGGAGTACTACTCTTTATTTTTTAAATTTACCTTTAAAGTCTCACTTTGGATCAAATAAGATCACAAGATTGTGGATGTAGTTAAGATCACAAGATTTGGAGTCATAACTGCCAAGATGCAAATCTCACTCACGGGCTTGCTAGGTGGTAGTCTTAGGCAAATTGCTTAATTTTGTCAAGTCTCAATTTCCTTATGTATGAAATAGGGATGATACCATTTTTCCTATAGGTTATTGTAGCTTAAATAAATTTGTATGGGTTTTATGGCTGGCAGGTAGATATTAACAAGTGAGTGTTGAGTTTTTTTTTTTTTTTTTTTTTTTTTGGTAAGACAGAATTTATTCACAGAAAGGAATACAGAAAACACTAAGGCTCCTGGTAGAGGGAGAGAATTCTAGTAGGGAGAGAGAAGCTCTCTCCGTTTCTCTCCCAGTCTTTCCCCATCTCCTCCTTTAGGTCTTTAGTCTCAGGGTATGTACAGGTGTATGGGTTC
>CAUYON010117428.1:0-30263 GCA_963573935.1 Arctocebus calabarensis
GCTTCTCAGTAGCATCCCTTTCTGATCGGTAAGCTCTGAGTTCCACGCTTCAGTGGAGTTTTCTCTGATTAGAGCTTGTGGGATGGGACCTGCTGTCCTCCCTGTGGGAGGGGCCGGCTGCCCCTCCGCCACACAGGGGGAAGCAATCTGCACCCGTTTCCAGTTAAGAATTATATTTCAAACGCGCCAATCCTCCCGATCTCTGTGTCTCACCAGTTGCCCATCCACTCCAATAGTTCACATGGGGAAAGATCCAGAGCTCCCACCCTCTCACCTGCTGACCTTGGAGAGATGGGCTGTAGGACCGTCTCCGCCGCCATCTTCCTCCGCCTCCTGGCTTGTGTTTTTTTCGGGACAAAAGCTTTTGATGCACTAAAAAATGTGAAAATTATTAGCATAAAATCAAGTAATGACCAAAGCACAAATTATTGAGTTGTAGTAATGAGATCACCATTTGTACTGATATTATATTTACTTTCAACTATTCACATTTTCACGATTTTCACACTTTGAATGAGTTATATGATAAAGTTCTAATTTTAATTTCTTTTAGCATGAGACCTTGAGAAATGCATAATAGTTATGAAAAAAATTTTTTTAACAGTACTTTGTAGAAAGTAATACCTTTTGGATTAGTATTTAGTTAAAATTTATACATCGTAAACCTGTTCCATATTTTCTAACATTTGCATAAGTAAGTATTTTCATCTTACTTTAAATGGGCATCTATTTTACAATAAAAATAAACAAATAACAAAATATCTGGTGCCAAATATCATATGTATTATGAATTATAATAAAAATTTAGACATTGAAAATATTTGTGTCTAATCAATAGATCAAAATATCATTCTTTCTCTTTTACCACCTTATAAAAATTATGAAATCTGACAATCTTAATGAAAAATTTAAAGGGAAAAATAATAATACCCCTCTTATGCTCTTATTATAGAAGATGATCAAACAGAATTATTCAGATATTTACAAATATTAACACTTATTTTCACCAAAAATGCTCAGTCATATGTAATAACTAAGTTAAATTATAGCAGATAATATCTGTTTCCAAGTATATCTATTATTCCTAAAATTATTACTTTATCTAATGCATTTTTGTAATCTTTATTCTGTTCATAAAAGGTATAGTACATCAGTTATCTTGAAAAAGAGCTTAGTGAGAAATTGTAACATTAATGACCAGATATTTTTCATCAGGGTCATCTATAAATGATAGGGATTTATTATAATCACAGGACTTAGTGTCTGTAATGTTTGATGATGAGTGAGTAGGAAGAGTCACAGATCCTAAGACCTATGGTACTATGTCGGACAATTAGATGTGTGAATAAGGTGGACATAGATCAACATAAACAATACAGGATAATGTGTCATAGGTTGTCGGAAATGAGAAATCTAATGACATAAATTTTTGAAGTCATAGTCTTCTATGACAACAATGTCATGTATTTTGCTCTGATGAGACATTAGTCAAATTATTAGATTTATAATTCTGAAGACAGGTTCTGAACTAAAATGAGGTTCTGAGTTCACTTGAATATGACACTATGTGGGAAACAATGCAATCACTACATGACTAAGGTAAAACCACACATTAATGTTGCTTTTTTTCTAGTAGAATAATCACTAAGAATAAATGGGTAAGACCTCCAGCTTATCAGACAGTTATGATGTTCTTCCTTGGAAATTTAAATTCTACAATATAGAATTTCTTGGTAGTGGGAGCATGTGAAATTTTGGTGGTTCTCTCACAGAGATGAATTCCAAGTAAGTACTGTGAAAACACAAAGGCTTGCTTGTTCTAAAGCATCCAGTTATATCAGCTCAAGAATACTGGGGACCTGATTACTGCAGCTCCAAATTGCTAATAAAAGCTAAATTCCCCACACTTAAGGAAATAAGAACAGCAGAGGCTACTGCCTATGTAGACATGTCATCCCATGAAAAATATGCCCTAGTCTTGCCCACAGCTCTAGAATAGTAATTCACACATGTATTTTATCCAGATGTACAGGCAGATCATCAGAATAGAAACCATTAAAGATTTCTCTAAGGGAACTACAATTATTTAGAAAAGTATGTGGGGAAGTTTAAGCCTAAGGATACACTTAATAAAAAAAATTTTTTTGGAAATAAACATTAAAAGGAAGATTCCACATCCTGTTATTTTATTGTTATATGCAATATAGTTATTGCATATAGTGAATGCAATGGCTAACTAATATACCAGCAAATTTACCAGAGATAATGAAGAAAAGAGAATGGTAAGAGGAGCTTTCCTAAGGTCATAATGAATATCAAAGACAGGCCTCAAAAATAGCCTTAGGAATGATGACCAAATTTAATTAAATTGGACTTTGGAGAAATTTATGCCCAAGGTAATTCCAAAAAATAATAGAGTAATCAGCAAACAATTACAGATTCTAACAGCTAAGTGATAGCAAAAGGGAATAGTGAGAGCAACAGAGGCAATTTAATAGAGTGGTCAGGGAAAGAACATTCAAAGGGAGTCCTGGTAAAATTGTTGCTGCCTAGGTTGCTGTTCCCAGAATCAAATGAATAAGTAAGTAAAATTACATTTATTGCAAATGGAGGCAATGAAAAATCTGGAATGGCTATATTACATCTGAGAAGTGTAAATAAAATAATTACTATAAAAGAAGGGTATTTTATAACGGTGATGGAACACTTCATCAGGAAGGTATAACAATTATAAACATCAATGCACATAACAAAAAAGCCACAAAATACCTGAAGTGAAAACTGTCAGGATTTCAGGAATAAATAGATAATGACAATAATAATTAGTAAAGCAAATAATCCCGATTTACCATGGATAAAATTATTGACATAATTAATAAGAAAAGAGACTTTAAAATGCTATACGCCAAATAGATTTAACAGATCTCTATAGACCATCTACAAAAAAACAGTGGAAATGGATAGACCATTTACTAGGCAATAAAACAAGCTGCCATAAATTTTAAAATAACACACCAATCACAATGAAATTAAATTGAAAATAAAAATGTATAAATATTTAGGAATTAAATAATGAAATTATACATAGTTATGAATGAAAAAGTAAATTGCAAGAAAAATTTAAAACTGTTTTAAATATTTGAAAAAAATGGATGAACCTAAAGCAGTGCTTAGATGGCAAGCTATAGCAGTAAAAAGCAACAAAAAAGGGAAGTTTGCAAAACAAAAATCTGTGTGTGTACCTTATGACAGTAACAAAAAGAAGAGCTAACCAAATATTTCTCATCAAAAGAAAGAAATTCATGAGATTAGAGCTCAAAGAATTAGAAAATTATAAACAATAGAAAACATGAATACTCTTAGTGATGGTTCTTCAAAACAATCCAAAAATTTGTGAATCTTTGTTTATACTGACTTAAGTTAAAAAAAAAAAAGGGAGAAGTGTATGATGACTAGGGATGAAATCAAGATACAACTACTGACCTAAAAGATCTTTAAAAGAAAAATACGATGGACTATAATGGAAATTCATACACGTGAATATGAGTAAACAACTTAATACAACACATGAAATAATTGCCCTAGATGAAGTGGAAAATGTTCTACACTGACATAAACTAGTAAAACTATTTCAGAATAAAAAGAAAATCAGAATATAAATAGTAAAAAGATTGAACTGATAACTTAAAAAATTTTCCACAAAGAATGGTTTTCCAACATTTTCTTTGAGAATTCTTGTAGTTTCCTGACTTTGGGTTAAGTCTGTTATCCATCATGAATTAATTTTTGTGAGTGTTGAGATGTGTGGATTCCGTTTGTCTTCTACATATAGTTATCCAATTTTCCTAGCACCATTTATTGAATAGGGATTCTTTCCCTCAGTATAAGTTTTTATTACTTTGTTAAAGATCAGATGGAAATATAAAAATGGTTTACATCTGCCTTCTCCATTCTAATCCATCAGTCTAGGTCTCTGTTCTTTTTTTTTTTTTTTCCAGTTTTTCTTTTTTTCTTTTTTTGGCCAGATCAGGGTTTGAACTTGCCACCTCAGGTATATGGGGCCAGTGCCCTACTCCTTTGAGCCACAGGCATGGCCCTAGGTCTCTGTTCTTATGCCAGCACCATACTGTTTTTATTCCATAGCCTTGTAGTAATGCTTAAATTCTGATAAATTCATGGCTCCTCTTCTATTCACTTTTATTTATTATTTTATTTATTTCATATTTTATTTATTATTCATTATTTTTGCAGTCATTTTCACTTAGTTCTCCTCTAATCTTAGTTATTTCTAATTGTTTCAACTTATATGTTGTATTGTTGATTTGTGATATTTCTTTCTTTTGAACTTAAGCATTTAAGGCTGTGAATTTTCCTCTTAGGGCTGCTTTTGCAATGACTCACAGATTTTAGAAACTTGTGTTCCTTTGTCATTTAGTTTGAAAAATATTTTGATTTCCATCTTAATTTCATTCTTTACCCAATAATCATTCAGTAATAAGATGTTTAATTTCCATGACTTTTGGTAGAGGTGAGTGCTTCTGTTGGAATATATTTCTAATATTATTCCAATGTTGTCTGAGAAGATATATGGCATAATTACTATTTTTTATATTTTTTGAGGCATGTGATTAATCCTAGAGAATGTTTTATGAGCTGATGAGAAAACATATATTCAGTACTTTGGGGGTAGAATGTTCTGTAAATATCTATTAGGTCCATTTGTTCTAGAGGCCTTTTAAATACAATATGCTCCTCTCAATAGATGCAGAAAAGCATTTCACAAAATTCAGCACCTTTTTATGACAATAACTTGTAATAAAAGAGCCATAGATAGAACATACCTCAAAATTATAAAACTCGTTTATGACAAACCTACAGCATTTTTACTTAGAACTTGGACTAGGAAAGTTTGCCCACTTTCCCTACTTTCATTCAATCTACTGCTGGAAGTCCTAGCTGGAAGAATCAGGAAAGAGAAGGAAATGAAGGGTATCCAAATGGGGAAGGAAGAGATGACGCTATCACTCTTTGTAATAGATGTGATTTAAAAAAGATAATATCTAGAAAACTCCAAAAATTCTGTTGAGAGACTTCAAAATTCATAAATTCAGCAAAGTCGCAGGTGACAAAAAGTACACGAATTAGCATTCCTATATGCCAGTAGCAGTGGAGCTGAGATTCAAATGCAAGACTCAATATCATTAATGATAGCAACAAAGAAAATAAAATAGCTAGGAATATATTTTATCAAGGTGAAAGACCTCTACAGGGAGAACCACAAAACACCGAAGAAGGAAATCACAGAAGATGTAAAGAAATGGAAAAATAAATAGTGCTCATAGATCAGCAAAATCACATTGTTGAAATGTCTACACTACCTCACGTGATTTACAAATTCAAAGCAATCACAATTAAAATACCAATGTCATGTTTTACAGATCTAGAAAAATTATTTTATCCTTTGCATGGGACCAGAAAAGACCCCAAATAACCAAAATAATAATAATAATAATATTCCTAATCATCATCATCATCATAAACAAAAATGAATAGAATATTGTTGAAAAATAATTACATGGAAAATTCATGAAACAAAAAGTTGGTTATTTTTAAAGATAAAGAAAATGAACAGGTCTTTTGATAGATTAATGAGAAACAGAACGGAACATAATAAGCTCAATCAAAAGTACAAATCAAAAGTACAAAAGAAAATATTACAACTCATGCCAAAGAAATACAAAATACCATCTCTAAATATTATAAAAATATCTATACACTGAAACCAGATAACATTGAGGAATGGAAATGGGTTCCCTGTTGTTTTATTTTAGGTAGTGTGGTTTAATTTGTTTGGTTTCTGTTTTATAAAGTGATGATTGAATTCAATGCAGACCAAGAAGGTATAAAGTGAGCCTGGAATATCTCGTGCTGGGAGTAAGTAAGAGAATGCTTAACAAGACAGAGCTGTGACAAAAGGGGAGAGAAACCAGCTTACTGGAGATCCTACTGAACATATCTTGAAAATATAATATTTACAATCAATAAGACCAGTAATGTGTAATAATGTATTGAGTGAAAATAGAAATTCATGAAATCAGTCTGCTAAAATAATGATAGAAAATATTCAAATATGAAAATAAAAGAGGGTGGAATGTTGACTGAATATGAGGACAGAGTAATGAAGTTGTTCAAGCACTATATTTCAACAACCATAGTAAAGATTGTTTTGGGAAATACCGATTAGTGAATAGTAATTATAATGAGTAGGAGAGTTATGAGAAGCAGGATATCTGAATGGTCCTAAGTATCTTCTAACAGATTGCTAATTAACTGCAAAGAAAAAAAAATAACTGTACAGTGAAGACACCAGAAACACTTTGACCTGGCTAATCAAAAGAAATAGCAACATATCATTTGCACAACAGATGTGGTACAGCTGTGTCCTATAAAAGGACAAAATAACTGGCATATTATCACCACATTAGAAGCGAAACTTAAATAGGCTTTGTGGCATGAGAATGTACAAGTAGGATGCAGCTGGGCTAAGATTAAAATTCGAGTATGAATACTTCTAAATCTGTGTTCTAAACTATTATTGACTTATGAGAACATGAGATTTCCTTTTTAACTAAGGTATGCAATATTTTTGCCTCGTTATATTTCCATCTTTATTATAACTTTCCAATGTATGATCTCCCTCACTTTTCAACTTTTAATCTTTTCAGGTTATTAAACTGCCTTTGTATCATCTTTCCATCTCAACTCTTAAAATAGACAATTTACCTATACTTATCCCAATTTTTGTCTTGCAATTGGTTAAACAGTTACACTAAAATTTTCAGCCAATAACAAAGAAGAGCAATAATATGATTTTTTACAAAGTGTAAGAAATGATAATGAGCTCAAATAATCATGTAAAAAAGAAAATAAAAGGCTATAGTTATAGATTTTTTTTCTTTGAATCTCAACCCCTATTTTCTTGAATAATACACTTTTAAACTGAAGAACAGCATTGGCTTTAGGGAACACTGTTGGGGTGAAAATGAGATAAAGTAACAATGTGAATTGCCTACTAATTCTGTACAAAGAAAGAACTAAAGACAAGAATATTGCATGATTAGTTATGTTCAATGAACATTACTTGATGCCTCTTTCAAGATGGGAAAGTTTAAGGTAACAAATTATAAAAATATAAATACTCACACTCCCCTCGTTCATAATATTCCCTTAGGGTCCCAAAGTCTTCCTCATATTTCTGTCTATGCATATTATGTGTAGGTCTGTAACAGGGTGGTTTACATTTTCAGAAGTTTTGCCAAAATTTCAGAATTTTAAATTATCATAGAAGAACATTCTAAATTGCACTCGTAATTTTTAAAACGCAGAATAAAATACATTTTACAATGTTTATTTACCATTGCTTATCAAGTTAGATAATTCCTTCTGCAGTTTTATATGTATGGTTTTTATTTTATAGAATCAAATAGATAAGTATAAAATCCCATAGAATTGTAAGTGAAAAAACAGAAAAATGATGACAAATTTTCCAAGTTCAAAGTAGTATGTTTAAAATATGGGATAATAATGCCCTCTTCTGAGAAGATACACAAAGAAAGGGTCTTCAAGAGGGATTGGAGGAGTCTTGCCTGTTGAAGAAGGAAGTTTGGGAGGCCCACAGGAACAGTCACCACTCAACAGTTGGCACCAAAAAAGGAAAGAATGTGGGTATGAGGTTCCCTAGGTAACCAATGACCAATAGAAAAAGGCAGTAATCAATGACCAATAAAAAACAAAAACAAAAAAACTGCAATAGTGCCTGGAGGCACAGAGAGGCTAACAGTGCAAGCTATTTAAAAGGAAAGTAAAAGGGTATTTATACCACTGCCCTGCCTTAAAGCCTTTATCTCTCTGACTTCTTATTCATGAGAGCGACCCATTTCCAACTCTCTTTGGAAGTGCTCTAAACTTTCTCTTTGTTGGTTTATGTAAGATAAATTTTTCTTTTCACACTGAAACTCGTGCAAATTACTTTCACTTTCTAACCACTCTGCCTACTGCTCCAGTTTTATTTTCAGTCTCCACTCACTTTTGCTTTGCATTACCATTGTGCCTCTATTGAACTTTCTAGTTCAGACAAGTAATCAGACCAGTTCAACTGGGCTCTGGGAACCAGTTCTCCCAACCCTTAACAGCTCCATCCCTACTTTCTTAAGGTAAATCAGTATATTTCAAGTGATATGTCTCTTTTATAAAGCATTTATTTCCAAAATCTATTTTTTGAAATAGAGTTTCATACTGATATATTTACTTAAATTTATTACAATTTACATCTAAAAATAATTTTTAATAACCTCTCCCTTTTTCTAATGAGTAGCAACAAATTATCTTGTTACTTATTATTTACCTATCTTTGAAGTATATCAGGAATATTAGAAAAGAAGATAACACATTTTCTATATTTAAAAGAGGCTTATTATTTATCAATGGCAGTTTTCTTTGTTATAAATTTATCATATAGGCATGTGTCTTGAGATAGGTATGTACCAATCAACTCACTAACACATCATACATTAGTTAAATAGAAAATTGGTATTTGCTATTATTAGTTTAGTGGTCCTCTTGAGGCTAAAGTCTAATTTTGACTAATATGAAACAAAGTGACCTTCAAAAAGTGCACACGGATGACACTTCTTCAAAGAATGCAGAAAACCGCCTCCCTAATTTTATTCTTATTTAGTATATGCATATTAATCTGTCTTTTAAAATGTTTCAGACTGATTTCTATGTTCCTCTTCTAAAAGATTTTATCACCATGTACAAATTGTACAATTTTGTAACAGCAATTAGTAAAATATACAGGGAAAATACTGGAGACACACACAGTTTTTTATTGCCTAATATTGCTCTGTTTTGGCCTTAATCCTGTTCATTCATATCAATCCAAAGAAAAATCTTAAGAACAATAGCTATCCTTCTGATAGCTACATTAGAGACACTAATATTTCGTGCAATTACTTTGGAGGAAAGAATAAAATAGATACCCTTTACCCTATTCCATTTTTTATACTATCCCTTCCATCCTCATGCTATACTCCATGAGTGTTCTATTAAATAAAAATAGTAATTTGCCCAAGATTTTTGATATCCTAAAGATGTTTTTGTACATATGATAACCTCAGGCACCTCCTTACAAGCTGTCCTCTTTATCCACTTTTGAAATTGTTACACTGTGTTGTAATGTACACGTTCATATTAGTGCCTTGTACAATGGAGTATCTTTTAAGTTGAAGTCTGAGAAATATGCCTTATTCATATCCCACCCTTAATGCCATGCTAGTCTATAATTCAATTCTTAAATATATTCAATAGAATGTGTTTAAGAATAAATTAATAGTTATTCTTTAGTGTTACTTAAATCAATATAATTAGCTTTGGTTTATTTAATGTAATCTTAATCATCATTGAAAATTCTTTTATGAGAAAAGAAAATACTATTAACATTGCCTGTATGATTAATCATTTATAATCACTTTGGTGTCACTTTTATATAATTAAAACAATTGTGGGTATAAAAAATAACTTTTGGAATATTTATTTTTAACTAACTTAGATTCATAATAGAGTGTTGTTTTATCTAGACTGAATAGTGTGCTGATATGTTCTCGGTTCAGAATTTTTTCTCCTATTTAATACTACTTAATACTATTAATCACGTCTTATTCTAAGGATTATAATTAAATTCTGCAAGGAAAATCTGAGCAATTTGTATGAACTTATTTGGAAATCCCACAGATTTTTACAAATTTTTACCAATATATTTTGTTTTCATTTTGATATGTTAGTCATCAACAAATAATCTAGCATTATATTAATATTTGTAAATCATAGTATTATTCTAATGATGTAGTAATAAAACTCTCTCACATGGCTTAGCCAAAATATCTTTTTCATGTTTATACTTTTTAAATGGATAACATGGAATATTATGATTGACTAACATTCATTTCTTAGCTGAGTCCCTCTATGACTTAGTTAAGAGTTAGGTCTAAATAAAATTAGATACGTTTTTTCCTTCAGAAACCACACTTGGTGAACCAAGCTTCCTTGTATTAGTTATAAATTTAGGAAAGTAATAGTATAGGTAAAAATCTCATTTGTGATGGGATTGATGGGCATTCCAAAATGGCAGGCATAAAGAAGATATCTATTCTATCTTATCTGCCTTTTTTGTTTAAGGCTTTCATAAAGACAATTAAAATTATAAGATAGAAAAGTAAAAAATAATGCAATATATCTTTCATATTTTTTCTGCAAATGAGAAACCCCAACAGAGATACTTGAAGATCAGTATTAAGAGATGTAAAAAACTTCATTACAAGAGTTTAAGGTTTGAAATCTAGTAATGTTGAGACTAAGAAGAAGAGTCTTTAGTAATTATACAAAATAATCATAGAAAAGATAATGCATATATGAATAAATGTAAACTTGACTGAGAAAATACCATTCTATTTCATCCATTCTCATATTCTCCATTTATAAAATGTAACTAATTATTGCTCTTAAATAATTCATACTCTACACTTAATTTCATAAATAAGGTATAACAAGTTAAAGGGATCAAGGAAAAAAATTCTAATACTGTGAAATAATTATGAATTGCGTGCATTAGATTTTTATCACTTTATGGTCATTTTATTTTATTTTTTCCTATAACCAAAAGATGTATATTCTGAATATGTATTCTGTAATATGAAATTTAAAGATGAAGGATAAAGAGTGGTATATAGTTACAATAGAATATTATCCAGTCATCAAAAATAATGAAATTCTGTCTTTTGCTGCAACATTAATGTAACTATAAGTCATGATAAGCAAAATAAAGTAGGTACAGAAAGACAAATATTGCATTTTCTCATTCATATGTGGGAGCTAAGAAGAGTTGATCTCATAAAAGAAGAAAGAATGATAGAAACTAGAAACTGAGACAGGTACAGGGGAGTAGCAATGAAGAGTTTTATTAATGGTACCATAATTATTTAGCTAAAATAATTAAGTCTAGTGTTTGATAGACAGTAGAGTGACAATAGTAACAATTTTTTTTGCATATTTCAGAATAGCTAAAAGTAATGATTCGTAATGTTTCTAACACAGAGAAATTATAAATGTTTGAGATGGTGTGTATTATACTTGCTCTGACACGATCATGTCACGTTGTATGCATATATTAAATTATCAAATTAATCCCATAAATATGTGCATGAATAAACATGCACAATTATCATGAATCCACATAAAATAAGCACAATGTTTAAAGAATTTTATTCTTCAAAAAATGAAGGAAAAGATATAGAGAATGATTCTTACAGATTGATACTACTATAGAGGTGTTCTTTCTATAGAAAAATCATTCTAATCTTTCACTGATCCATCTTAAGAACTCTGAGATTTACTGTCAGCTTTTTCAGCAGAAAATCTATCTGGGAGGTTCATCCCCCTTTGTTTAGATGTATTAAAATATGTGTATTGCTCAAGCTACAGAGCTCTCAGTCAGGTTCTCTCTGAACCAGAATATCAATTATAGACCCATCCGGAGACTCCTTTGAGAGGCAGAATTACACCCAGTACATAGCAGATAATGTCCTACCTTATTATAATTTAAACTGTGAGTTGAAGCTTTAAAAAGACATAATTTCTAAACTCACTAATTCTCTCTCTCTTCCTCCATTTTTTTACTCTTATCTTTTCTCCTCATTTGCATTAATTCAAGGAACATTTGTTAAGTGATTGTACAATGCTAAGTACTAGATAAATGAAATTATGAACAATACAATGAGAATATTTCACTCATCACATTTATATTTCAGTGAGGGACACAGAAAAAAAGATGAGCAGAAAAACAAAGCAAGAATTAAAGTGTTGGCTCGGTGCCTGTGACTAAACGGGTTAAGGTGCCAGTCACATACACCTGAACTGGTGGGTTCGAATCCAGCCCAGGCCTGCCAAACAACAATGACAGCTGCAACCAAAAATGGCCGGGTGTTGTGGCGGGCACCTGCAGTCCCAGCTACTTGGGAGGCAGAGGCAGGAGACTCGCTTGAGCCCAGGAGTTGGAGGTTGCTATGAGCTGTGATGCCATAGCACTCTATCCAGTGTGATAGTTTAAGGCTCTGTCTCAAAAAAAAAAGGAAGAAAGAAAAAAGAAAGAAAAGAAAAGAAAGAATTAAAGTGTAAAATATAACATAAATACACAAAACACAGGTTAGCTGAGGAAAGACTGAAATGTCTTTATACTGTAGGGTTAGAAAATGTCTTGATGGAATTAAAGTTAAAAAATTGAGAGGGCTATTGTTTCAAATTTTGAAGATCTTGGTGGACAGTAAGTATGCTCTAAGGGTATCAAAATTAAAAATGGAACAGAGTAGGCCAGGACTTGGAGTTTAGAGACATTTAAAAACACAGGGTCATAGAGGAGAATGTAGGAGTTATTGGAAGAAAAGGCAAGAGACACACACACACACTAAGTTCTGTAAAGAACTTGAATTTTATTCTCTGTTGAAAGGGACAACATGGAAGAATGATAAGCAATGGTCTGATATGACACAATACAGATTTTGAGCAGCTATAATACCAGTTCAGACTAGGTATAGATGACATCAAAACATGTATAAAAAATATCTTTGCAATTATCAATATAACAGAGTATGGACTATTTATCGTTAACAATTGCATGGGCACATTAAATCATCTTTACTACCTTCATTTGATTTGAAAGCATAAACCTTCACTGAAAGTAAGACACTTATTTAAGACTTTTTTTTTTTTTTTTGGTGTTTTTGGCCAGAGCTGAGTTTGAAGCCATGACCTCTGACATATGGGGCCGGCACCCTATTCCTTTGAGCCACAGACGTCGCCCACTATTTGAGACTTTTAACCTGTACTGAGCTTTGTCCTACTGCAAAGGTAGGATATGCACATTTCAAGTCCTTGGGATCTCCCATTTACAGTTCCTGGGCTGTTTGTCATGACGTGCTCTCTTAGCTGGCACTTACGGTATCTTGCTCAGCCTGAGGGAGGAATAGTGACTTACTCTCGTTACAGGTCCTCTTTCCCCATTCAAGTAGCTCCATGGGAAAATTCAAAATGATTGTGACCACTTTTGTTTTTCTCACACCTGACACACACATGTGTCATAGCAGCAGTGTGACCATAGGCTAAACCCTATGCAGCATCAAACTATTCTTACAGGAACAGAAAGCAGTTCAATCACGAACTCCTCCCAGTCTCCTTGAGCATGATACATAATCTGTTGTGTACCAGAAATTAGAGTTCTTTTTTTTAACTTTTCAGGCCCTTTTAGAGTAATCATCTTTCTTCAAAGACGTTCTTATCCAAGAGGTGTACCATACACCATGACCCGCCACCCCCCTCCATCCACCTCTCTCCCCAATTGCACATTCCCCTCCCCCTCCCCCAGAAGGCTCATCCACTGCCTTCATATTAGCACAGAGTACATTGGATCGTTTCTTCTCTATTCTTGCTTTACTGAGAAGAATGTGTTCCAACTCAATCCAATCAAATGGGAGGTTTAATTTGAGTTTTTGACGATTCTCTAAACTTCCTTCAAAAAGGTTATATTAGTTTGCAGTGTCACAAGCAGTGTTAAAGTGTTTCCTTCTCTCCACATCCAGGCCGACATCTGCAACTTTGAGACTTTGTGATGTGGGCCATTTTCACTGGGGTTGATATCTCAGGGTACTTTTGATTTGCATTTCTCTGATGATTAGGGACAATGACCATTTTTTCATATGTTTGTTAGCCATTTGTCTGTCTTCATTAAAGGTTCTAGTCATCTCCCTGGCCCAGTGATATATGGAATTGTTGGCTCGCTATTTTTTAAATTAATATGGGTTCTCTATAGATCCTAGTTATCTTTTTTTTTCCAATTCATAATACGCAAATATCTTTTCCCATTATGAAATCTGTCTATCTGCTTTGGTTATTTCCTTAGTGGTACAGAGGCTTTTCAGTTTAACTGAGTCCCAGTTGTTTATTTTTATTGTTGCATTTGCCACTGAAGTCTTCTTCATAAAATATTTCCACAGGCCAATGTCTTCAAGTGTTTAGCCCACACTTTCTTCAAGGATTTTTATTATTTTGTGCCTTCGATTTAAATCTTTTATCCATCTTGAGTCAATTTTTGTAACTGGTAAGTGATGGAGCTCCAGTTTCAGTCTTTTACATGTGGTTATCCAGTTCTCCCAAAATCATTTATTGAATAGGAGTTCTTTTTCTCAGTGTATGTTCTTGTTGGTTTATCAAAGTTCAGGTGGTAGTAAGAACTCAGTTTTATTTCATGGTTTTCCATTTGATTCCAAATGTCAAAGTCCCTATTTCATGGTTTTCTATTCAGTTGTGAATGCCAATATCCAGCTGTTTTGATCACTGTGGGCTGTAGTATAGCCAAAAGTCTGGTAGGGTGATATCCAACTTTGCTTGTATTACCAGTAATTACCTGAGCTATACAGGGTTCATTCTGGTTCCACACAAAATGAAGAATTATTTTTTCCTAATTTTGACTTGCTTGTTTTGGGGTTATTTCATCAAAGGAGTGTAACCCACACATATATAAAACACATGTACATACATTTAGATTTGCACACATAAATAAATGCACACAAATAGGTATATGAAAGAGAGGGAGAGAGAGAGAGAGACATTATGATCTTTGAGTATGCATATGTTAAACCTTAGTAAATACTGTTGAATCAGTTATATGTGGAGCTACCATTGGTAGTTTTTGAGAGCCCCTAGATCCCCACATCATCTGTGATACTTGACATTTTTAGTGAAGACATAATTTTCTCAGGCCTATAGTTTTGCCAGGTAAAGGTACTTCGTTACATGACGTATCCTTTTCGCTGGGAAATTGTATTTGTTCCATGATCTTTCCTTCTGTCATATCCATGTTCTTAAAAAGAAGGTAAGTTCTGATGTGACATAGATCCGTGGCAGAATTGGTGGCCTGGGCTCTCCCCATTGCATGTGGCCTGTCTTTGAACATTGTTGCCCATAGTGGGCCAGATGAGATTACCCAATTTAGAGTGTTTTAGTAAATTCACTGGGCTACAGGTGTATGTCATGGCTGTCACTTTAAGCTTTGAGAAAACCTTTTGAAATTTACCATTTGATCTTTTCTTTAGGCTTTAGGTGAAGAAGGAAAGATTTTTAAATTGACCTCTTAACATGTCAATGAATATTATGGAAATTTTAATATTTGGTTAATATGCTACCTTATTTTACATCTATGATTATTGGTAAGACTACATACATCTTTATATTAATTGGAAATTTGTATTTTGTTTTCAAAAATAGCCTGTTGTAATCTTTCTTCCAGCAAAGCTAAATTTGCAGATAAAGAAGGGCCAACTGTTTCAAAGTCAATTTTATGTGATATTAAAAGCTAAGACAAATTGCTGTTAGGTATTGGATTTCGAAGGAAGGATTTATTTTTTAGAAATCCAAACAGACTAATGAAATCATCTACAAAGGTAAAAATGAGTTTCTCTTAAAAATTTTTACAATAATATTCAATACCAGAAAATGACATTTATAATGTTTGGGAAGGAAGAAAAGATGTACCAAAATATTATATTCAGCCAAGATATTATTAAAACTTAACTGCAATAGCTGGAAATTCTCAAACTTGAAAGAACATAGATACAAAATATCTGATATACTATTAAAAATTCAAATAGATCTCAACATAAAGAATTTAAGATAGTAAATCCAAGTATAAGAACTTGTGAATGGTGAAGATTTTTTTTAATGAACGTGTAAAAAAATTGCACTAGTTATGGTTACAGATAACCAACATAATGATATCCAACAAGGTGATATCCAACTTTGTTTGTATTACCAGTAATTACCTGAGCTATACAGGGTTCATTCTGGTTTCATACAAAATGAAGAATTATTTTTTCCTAATTTTGACTTGCTTGTTTTGTTTACAATTAAAACAGTAATCAATTATTTCATAGGGCTCAGATTTGAGGCAGACATGCTATTATTTTTCTCATTTGATGGATGGAGAAATTGAAGAATAGCAAAGTAAAATAATGTGTTAAACTTTACAGAGCTAGCAGTGGTAATTTTTGATTGGATCTGGACAGTCTGATTCCACAGTCTATTTTACTGTCCTATATTATAAAGGACAAAAAGCAAAATATAAACTTGAAAGGGAGAAATAAGCTAACTATTAAAACAATAGCTGGGATGAGAAAAGATGGGAAAAAATCAGAAAATTAACTATCCTGATCCATTATAAACAATAATCAGCTTAAATTTTTTTTAAATTTTACTAAATGAATTGTTTTCTTAGCCATGCTAGCTTAGTCTCTTAATCTTATGGATACCTTTTAAGAAATTACTTTTATGATAAAATTATTCAACAAAAGTTGAGATATTTCTTCAATTTTAATTATTTTTTTTAAATACAGAATGCAGCTTTTAGTAAAATGCTAAGAGCTAACTGATATTAAACTGACTTAAATAACAGTCTGGGTAGAGAAATCAAAGTTATTTTTAAAGTATTATTTTTAATTTTTATTTATTTTTTGAGATGAAGTCTCACTGTGTTGCCCTTCGTAGAGTGCTGTGGTATCACAGCTCACAGCAACCTCTAACTCTAAATGATTCTTTTTCCTCAGGTTCCCAAGTAGCTGCGTCTATAGTTGCCTGCCACAGTGCCCAGCTATTTTTTTTTTTTTTTTTTTTGGTTGTAGTCATTGTTGTTTGTCAGGCCCATGCTGGGTTCAGCCTGCCAGCTCCGGTCTATGTGACTGGCACCCTAGCTACTGAGCTACAGGTGCCAAGCCTATTTTACTTTTATTAAATTTTGTATTATAAACTACTTTAAAAGCTTTTTCTGTTTTTAATTAGTATTGAATTTTCTTAAGTATATTTATAATTTGCTCTGCATATCCATTATTTTTATCTATGTACACATCTAAATCTCTACCTTACATGATCAGATTTAAAACTTTTTCTTGAGTAGTTACATATTATTTACTATTTCCATACTCTCTGAGACATTAAGCATCTTATCTGGGATGTGAGCATTTGAATTTTTGTTTTCAAAGTTTACATTCTTCATTGTTTCTTATAAGCATTTAGTTTCCCCAAAGACTTTGAATATCTGCTAAGAACTGTCCAACAGTCCTGTTATGAGCAATTAACAAAGTGTAATTTTCTTATAAAAATCAATTAAGTGATCAAAATAAAATTTATTTATAAACAAATTAACACCATAGTGAAAGTTGACACAAATAAGTAATTTAAGGTATTGCAATCTTGTTCTCCTCTATCATCCTTCCAAATAATGTTGACAAATTTCTGCAAATAATTTTATTATGTTCATTTATAAACAGAACATTATACTGTCTTCTCCAAATTAAACAAGTTGCAAAATACCATAGAAATAATATTACACATCTCTCAATTTATTTCTCATGACATTTATATTAACTAAATACGATGCCTCTATCTTATCAGGAAACTAAGGTATGATTAGTAAATAATTTGCCTAATTTTATGAATTTTTAAAAACGTAGGAGATATGGAAACTTACATTAGACTCCAGAGTATGTAATCTTGACCTGTACAATATATTGCTTCATAAATCTTTTTATGTTTACACATGTTTTGTCCTTACATAGATGTTAAGGAAAGAGTCAGGGCAGTCTGTAATCCCTGAAACATGCTGGAGCTCCTGGATTACGTTACTTATAGTAAACTGCATGCTTGCGCTCATAACAAAAAGGGATATAAATTGATAGTGTGTCATGTTGTATTACAGGTAATTATAAAGAATATTTTTCTGGATACAAAATGATAGCTGCTTTTGAAAAGTAAAATAAAATAAGAGAATTTGATTTTAGAAACAAAAGAAAATTTGATGAAAAGTTTCATAAAGTAAGTCAAAGAGTATATTTTGAAAATTAAAAAAGAACAACTCTCATTTCCAACAGCTTGTTTTCTTAGCAGTTGGCCATAAGAATGAGGTTGACAAAGAGGGCAGAGAGCCGGATGCACGGAGAGTGACATTTTCCAAGTCTTCCACGGCAATCAGTTTTGAAGTCTATAATTATTCCACTGCTATTTTGTGGCATAAATGATGGCGTTAGCCTGGAGAAATCAGTTAATTATTAGGCAAAAGTAGATAAAAAGGAATACATTGCAGTATGATTACCCCTTTTGCCTTAGGTGGCATAATGAAGCATTAAGTCTAAAACAAATTCTCATCAACCAAGAATTACATGAGACTATGCAAATGAATTTGATGACACCTAATTGGTATTATGAAATTAAATTTGTAAATAAACATATGGGAATTAGGTTCATGTTGTTCATAATTGACATTGGTAGAATATTTTATAGTCAACTTAAAAACATCAAGAATTCACTATTTCTATTTTGTTCTCTTGTGGATTTTTGTTCATGTAAAATAAGTCAATCATCAAAATTATTGAAGAAATATTTAAACATTTTTGTCACTTCACTAAGTGTTCATTCTGTTTTATGATTTCTTAGTGTTCCCTTTTTATAATAAATTATATAAAGTTACACAGAAAACTGAGCTCTGGGCAGCACCTGTGGCTCAAAGGAGTATGGTGCCAGCCCCAAATACTGGGGGTGGCAGGTTCAAACCTGGCCCTGGCCAAAAACTGCAAAAAAGAAAAAAAAAAAAAGAAAGAAAAGAAAGAAACCTGAGCTCTAATATTGAGTTCATAGAGAATTTAGATAATTTTCTGAATATTTGCCATCTTAATTTGAATTGTTTTGCAGAATATCTAATCGAATGGTAGTATCTAAGTAAGAAGGTATGCATGGGTCATTATGAAAGTTTTGAGACAGATTGAATGGTAGCATCTAAGTAAGAAGGTATACATGGGTCACTATGAAAGTTTTGAGACAAGCTGTTTACTTTCAAGAAACACAAATCACATTTCCATCATTTCACTTTCAAGAAACATAGTCCAGAACATTCTTTCTCATTCACCCATGCAACTTTTCTACTTGCTCAGCTTATCTTTGGTGTTGGGAGGCATTCTTGCTTCTGTTTGCACATATTTTATGTTTCTTGATTTTTGTGTATCTGAAAACTTCTATAATGACTCAAATATTAAATTTCTGGTCTCAATGTAGTACATACTTACTCTCTGTTCTAATTTCACTTTTATGAAAATTGTTAGAAAGTTTTACCTCTGGCAGGTACATATTCAAATTACTGACAGATGTAAATTTAATATTGCTTTCCCTCATTTTTAGCAAGTGTGGAAAATAAGAATTGTTGTTAAAGAAAATAGTCCTTTTATGAACTTTGATAGCTATCCATTTACATTTTAGATCTATCTAAATGACATCTAATAATCAGATGGGAAAGATAGTGTGATTATATGAGTGACTACAAAAACCTTTAATTTATTCCTAATTTTTGAGTATGGTCTTATAGGTAACATGTAAACATGTTTACTGAATAGTTTTCATTCATTCTATTATCCAAGTTTATGAAATATGTGCAGAGGGCATATATAATGATTTATACAGAGTGGAACAAGCAGAGAGAATTATGAAGGTAGCACCATGTGTTTATCTTTGAAACTGTAATTTTCTGAGAGTGAGATTTTTCATGCTTGAATATCAGTAATTAGAACATATATCTTAAGTAAGGATATTCACACCTACGAGTAGTGAATATAAAATGTATCTTTATTCATATTAACTAAAAAACACATTTTAAGTATTTGTTAGTAATACACATTCTTATGTTTTAAGATGAAAATATAAAGACATTTCTCTACTAATCAAATCATAGCTCATGGAGTGAGACAGAAAAATTAAATTTATTACTATAGAGACCTCTCAAAGATGAAGCCACAACTCAGTATTGATATGCCAAGAAGGACTTCTAATTCAGACTGGTAACTTCGGTCAGGTCTCAGGAGTCAGACCTGAGTTTCAATACCTCTTTCCTTTTACTAAACACATAAATTCATATTAAATATTTACTAACTATGCCTTGAATTCCATATTCTACGGTTTAAGTGTGTCGTCTACAAAAGTTATGTACTGGAAACTTAATCTTTAAAACAACAACATTGGGAAGTGAGTCCCGATGGATTAATGTCATTATCAAAAGGCTGGTAGGATAGATTTGTACTTATCTGCTCTTCTGGTACATGGGGATGTTGTAAGAAGGCCCCCACAAGACTTCTCAGCTTCTGGAACTGCTGTGAGAAATAATTTTTCAATTTTTATAAATTACTCAGTCTCAGATATTTTAGTACCAAAGGGGGGGGGTAGACAAAACTAAGACTGCCAGGTGCAGTGGCTCACACCTGTAATCCTAGCACATAGGGAGGCCGAGGCAGGTGGATTGCCTGAGCTGACAGGTTCAAGACCAATGTGAGCCAGAGTGAGACCTCATCTCTAAAATTAGGTAGGTATTGTGGCGGGTGCCTGTAGCCCCAGCTGCTTGGGAGGCTGAGGCAAGAGAACCACTTGAGCCCGAGTTTGAGGTTGCTGTGAGCTGTGATGTTATAGCACTCCAAAGAGGGCAACAAAGTGAGACTCTGTCACAAAACAAACAAACAAACAAACAAACAAAACCCCCAAAAGGATAACTAAGACTAAGATATCATGTAAAATAGAGATAATATTAATGATTATTTAGGACAACTGCTCCCAGGACTAAATTAATATTATTATAGTAACATGCGTAAAGTATGTGTCATGATCCTTAGCACATAATCAATGTTAATAACTCTTAAGTTACTTTCTCTGTCAGTATCAGTTTTAGGATTTTTTCTCTCTCCCCATCTCCTACCTTCCCTTCTCCCTTCGCCTTCCTCCCTTTCTGACTCTTCTCACACACACATCCAAAATCTTTGCTCAATATTCTTTCTCCCCAACTCAAATCTTGGCTGACCTATTCCTTGTGGTATTTTACTCTCCAGACCAGGTTGTTACATATAGTTTCTGAACAATGTGCCTACTTGTATAGCACGAAATATATGTGTGTATATATATAATATATATGAAATATATATGTCTTATATGAAAAATATGTATCATAATCGAAATATATATTTGAATGATATTTCTATGTATTATATATGAAATATACATATATATGAATGTTATGTCTAATCTGAATAAAAACAAATGCTAAACATAGATTTTCATAGTAGAGAAATGGAATTTAAGGAGAAGAAAGATCTAATAGATAGATATTAATAGTAGAGAAATGGAATGAAAGAAGAAAAAGATCCAGATATGAAATTCTCAGTGTAGAGTGTCAAGATTTATAAGATTTCTCCTTCTCTTCCTAATGTAATTCCCTAATACATGTAATTCCCTAATACATGAACCTCTTATCATTGAGTCCTTGCCAGAATAAAAGGAGAAGTGAATGTTCAGCAGAGAATACTGAGCTCCTCCTTCCATCCAATATTACCTCCTCCCTTTATTCTATAAAAGGAAAAAACAGTTTACTGCAGTGCTGGTGTTAGGCATTTGATAGGATCTTGGACAACAAAAAGACTCCTATGTCTCTGATAGTCCTCCTTTTGTAGATATTGGATTTATGGGTCACATAACACACTATTATGAGATTGTATTTGGGAAGCATAAAAATAAAACATTTTCTTCTGATTATATTAGAAATTTCTAAGGTGTCAAATGCTTACCTTTTATTTAAAATAATATTAATAAAATAATGTGCTTTACTCCATAAAGAGATCACTTAGATCTCTCTAAAACATGGAAATGTGAGAATCAACAATTTATTGTTTAAGACTTCAAAATTATACCTTGGAGTAGGCCTGGTCATGTTTACAGACACCTGTTGATCTTCATGTATCTGTAGCATTTCAAAGGGAAAACATGAAGGAAAATATTCCATTGCTTGATGACTACAAATAAAATATTTTGACAAAAGCATCAATGAGTAAGTTATTCTTTCCAAAGAGATAGATTGCAGAGTCTCTTTGGTTAATATAAACCAGAAAGCAAGTGAAAGATGGGTTGTTAAATTACGAAGACTATCAATGAAGATGACTAGGTTAATTTAATTTCTAAATTATTCCTTTCCATCAGCAATTTTTAGTTTTATTTTTCTGTCTGGAACATATATGAACATATATTTATCTAAATGAAGGCATCTGCTTACCAGTTTTGCTTTACCACAATACATGAAACCTTTCCTAATCTACCCACAGAGACAGAATCTATCTTCCTGAAATAATTCTTTTAAAACGCGTAGATGAAGTTAATGAGCAAGTATCCTGGAAGAGTATAGATTTAATTATGCATTACAAACATTGTACCAAGATACCCTAAGCTTCAAATCTAAAATTAGAGGGATATGTCTAGATTTATCTTTATTATGACTTATCTGAGATAGGACAGCACCACAGGTAAAATCATATAATACACAGGATTTATGGCTTATAAATCATTATCTGCAGCTTGAAACAACAGTTTATTCAATTCTAAATTAACATTGGTGGTATTTAGAGAGAATGGGAAAAGTAAATTGGAGAAATGAACTGAGAGGAGGCGTTTCAGTTACGTAGCTCTGTCAAGAGGAGTCCTTATGATATTAGAGGGCTGAGAAGGTCAGGTAACCTCTCATGAAGAGCAGCTTGGAAAATCACAGTCAGCAAAGGGAAAGACTGCGATTTCTAAATTACAATAATTTCCATGTCACCTAGGAGATCTATGCTTTTGTAATGAATATAAAAAAATCTTGCTTTGGAAAAGAACGTGGTTGATTTTAATTTCTGGCTCTGATACGTTAACTGTGTTCATTTGGGTTAAGTTACTGTTCTCATCTGTATGAAGGAGGCTAGAATACTTTTCATGCTAGTAATGTTTGAACTAAATAATATAGGTAGAGTAAAATAAAGTTTGGCATACACTAAACAAATACTGGTTTTCTGACCAAAAAAATTAAAAAGAAAGCAAAAACAAGCACTGCCTATTGATTTGATCTTCCTTTCAAAAATATAATGAGTATACTGTTTACTGTGAGGTTGACATAAAATAAATTGAATAGTATTATCAAATTTATAATTTCTGCTGCTGAAATATAGGACTTTGAATATTAAATATAAAGCATTACGTGTTGACAAGTTTAAGAAATCTTCACCAATATGTTATAGAAAACTGACAGCCTCTCTCATATTGTCATCCACCCCTGAGAATTTTTTTTTTTTCTGGCAAGAGACTCACTCTGTTGTCCAGGCTACAGTGCCCCGGCATCAGCCTAGTTCATAGCAAACTCAAACTCCTGGGTTCAAGGGGTCCCCCTACCTCTGCCTCCAGAGTAACTGGGACTACAGGGGCCCATCACAACACCGACTGATTTTTCTGTTTTTGATAGAGGAGGGGTCTCATTCTTGCTCAGGCTGGTCTCAAACTCCTGGTCAGAGGTCTTCCTGCCACAGCCTCCCACAATGTTAAGAGTAACAGCCATGAGGCCTGCATTCTGCTTAAGAAAGAAACATTAAAGACATATTTTTGAACCAAATTTGAATACCTTTCTTTAAATACCTCAAGGAAAGTTAATGATTGTTCATAGAACATATTTTTCTGCCATGAAAAGTCTATAGAGAGGTGAAAATTGATAATTATTTTGGCAAGTTACTTTTTACTAATGCCAGACTAACCTAATGGGTACATAAATAAGAAAGAAATAAGGAAACAGAGATGTTAAAAAAAGACACACACAAAGACTAATAAGTAATAGAAGGAGAGATATGTAAATAAGTAAACAAAAATCAGTTTGTGTTCAGTTCTAAATTATTCATTGAGTTAATGACTTTTAATAATATATTGAGTGCTCAAAAAACCAATTAAGTAACATCCTAAAACATTTTTATGAAATATTAGGTCTCAAATGTGAACATTAGTGTGTAGCTAATGACTATTCCTTCTGTAGTGATAACTTAAGAACAAATATTCTGGGAAGAATTTTTTTTCTACTCATTCTAGTTAACTCCATTTTTACTACAACATTTAATTATTTTTCACATTTCTTTGCAAAGGCATAAAATACCATTACCATTTACAACTATCTATACATAAGGAAACAGCAGTTTATAGTAAATATCTGGACTTCAATTTAGACATCAGTGATATTCAAATAATATATTTTTATAAGATGGAGAAAAGTTGCTAAAAGTGTCACATGCTAGGAAAATTATTCACTGGCTAATCAAGTGAAAAACCTTCTGTGTAGGCTGATTTATCAATTGTTCTTAAAATGGGCTAACATCTAATGAAACATTAGTTTTGGCTGTTAAAGTGAGGTGTACGGGTTCAATATTGAATAAAAATTACAGTATCTCTGTTTTACTATGTTCCATTGGAAAATTACATCAGATAGCCATCAGATTATACAAAGAAAACATTTTACCTATGTAAAATATTTGTCCAAGAGTTAATACTGATCATTAATGCAATAATAAACATTAGATGTCTATCTTCCTCAGGTACACTGCCAGAATTTGACACTAAAACTAACTTTTCTCAAATTCTGGGAAAGCATTTTTAAAGGATCAGAGGCAGTAGAAGCTCTAATAATTTAAAATACATTAATAAACACTTCTACACATTTGTTATTTCAAGCAGTACACATAAGCTTAAATCAAGTGATGCTTTTCCAAATATTTCCCTAGTTAAACACTTTAAATACTTGCCAAGATTTTGACCATAACAGAACATTAAAATAATTGGCGTAGCGCTTCCCAATATGTCCCTAAAGTGTTTTTGGAATGGTATCATTACAGCTACTTTTCAACTCTGAACTGTGCAGGCTTATACAAATATTTCCACAAACTTATCTCTTTAATAACACTTTCTTGGCATCTCATAGCTGTCTATTTTCATGCCATGTACATTTGTAGCTTTTAAAAAACATCCTGATGTTTCTTAAGTGGTTGTGTCAGAGGAACTATACATCAAGACCAAGCATCTAGTCCTGTGCAATTTAAGTTTCAGTGTACTTTTGCAAGAACAACCCATCAATGCAGTGTTATTTTTTTTGTGATGATTTATATGAAAAATTTCATGAGAATGGAAAGGGAAAAAAAGAAACTAACTGGTGATAGGTTTAGTATTATCGTTCACATATATAACCTTACTAATAAGAAAGGATTAGTAGGGTGCAGAGGATTTGCTTTTTAAAAGACTGGGCTCAGCCTCCATAGCTCAGTGGTTAAGGTGGCGACCACGTACACTAGGGCTGGTGAGTTTGAACCGGCCTGTGCCCGCTAAACAAACAAACAACAACAACAATAACAACAACAACAAAAATATCCACTTGTTTTGGCAGGTGCCTGAGGTCCCAACTACTAGGTTGAGGCAAGAGAATTGCTTGAGCCAAGAATTTGAGGTTGCTGTGAGCTATGGCACCATAGCAATCTACAGAGGGTGACAAGGTGACACTCTGTCCCTACAACAATAACAACAAAAATAAATAAATGAATGAATAAGATGCTGATAAATATGTAGTGATAGTAAAAGGTATGTAGAGATTGTGATCTAGATATTTGAAATCAAGCATAAATAATGAAGAAGTTCATTCTTACTAAATCTTCTTTACTTACTACAAGACGAAATTATTTATCATATTAATAAATATTAATTAAATAACCATGACTATTCTGGACATTCCTTTAATAAATGCAGACTTGTCAAAACAATATTTTTGTAATTACATAGTCATGCTTGCTACTATAATCCCTCATTAAAAGCTTATATATTTTTCCCTGATTGATTTGAGGAACCTGACTATAGAGATATTTTAATTTTAATTTACTATTTGAAATTAATGTTTGATTTTATCAAATTGGAGATATTAGAAACTGCAAGATAGGAAATAAATTGTATAGAACAGTCTCACAGCTTCATACTCCTTTTTATGTTTTACTTTAGTTTTTTTAGAGATGAGGTCTTGCTCTCACTCTGACTGGTCTCTAACTCTTGTGCTCAAGCAATCCTCCTGCCTCAGCCTCTCAGAGTGCTAAGATTACAGGTGTAAGTCACCATGCCCTACCTCACCCTAACTCTATCCTTTTTTTGTTGTTGTTGTTAAATCATAGCTGTGTACACTAATGAAATTGTGGGGTATAATATGCCAATTTTATATATAATTTGAAATACTTTCATCAAACTGGTTAACATAGTCTTTGCCACATTTTCGTAGTTATTGTGTTAAGACATTTATATTCTACACTTAGTAGATTTAACATGTACCCTTGGAGAATGCACCGTAAATATGATCCCACCAATTACCCTCTCTCCACCCATCTGACCCCCTCCCCTCTCCTCCTCTTTCCCCTTCATCTTGGACTGTAGTTGGGTTATAGCATTCATATGGAAGTGTCGGTGTTTATAAATTGTTTTCATAGTAGAATTAAATACAGTGGATACTTTTTCTTCCATTCTTGAGATACTTGCTAAGAAGAATATGTTCCAACTCTATCCATGAAAACATAATAAAGGTAAAGTGTCCATCTTTTTTAAGGCTGCATAATATTCCATGAAGTACATATACCGCAATTTATTAATCCATTCATAGGTCGATGGGCACTTGGGCTTCTTCTATGACTTAGTAATTATAAATTGGGCTGCAATAAACATCCTTTTTAAGAAATAGGAATTCATTTCTCCATTTTTTGTCTCTAAAATTTACCTCCAAAGCACTAGTGAAAGTATTATCAATGACTTCCCTATCAGCATATTTTGGAACATCACTAGGCACTTCTTAGTCAACTTTTGTCATCACTTAAATTCAGGATTTGAGATGTGTCCTAGATGGGAGTCACTTTTATGTTTTAATGTGACTTTTCTCTGTTTTATAATTCATTAAACGTTTTTGTTGAGAGTAAGTCATTTTTATTTTATTCTTAAAGT
Organism: Arctocebus calabarensis; assembly: GCA_963573935.1. Classification (NCBI taxonomy): domain Eukaryota; kingdom Metazoa; phylum Chordata; class Mammalia; order Primates; family Lorisidae; genus Arctocebus; species Arctocebus calabarensis. Next base: position 26,980 of record CAUYON010117428.1, read on the forward strand.
GTGTAATGTTTTGATATCATTTTGATTTCATATTTACTTTGAATTAGTGAAAGGACACAGATGTACATCCCTTATATATTGTGTTAGATGATTTATTTGAGGAAAAGTATCTTTTCTCAATTGGGAATAATAACTTTTATTGGGTACAGAAACAAAACACAGTGTACTGTTTAGTTGGACTTGAACATGATAAATGGTAACATTAAAAGAAAAGGTATTAGCCACCTCTAGTTTTATGTAAATAATTCAGTTGAGTTGTATTAGCGAAGAAAGTCAAAGAATTTGAACCAGCAAGTCACTGAAGACTATAAGCCAATCAACAATATTAACATAGGAAAAGGTACTTACTATCTCATATTACACAATGACAAGTAAATATATTAAGAACAAAATTCTATCCGTTTTTATCAAACTGAAAAAAATTAAAAGTGGGCATAGGATTCCCTATTCATAAAAAGTCATGTAATGAACGGTATTAAAGAAAACTGTGGAAAAGACACATACAAAGCACTCTTTAGAAAGACAGGCTTTGTAGAAGTATTTTTTTTTCAGAACTTAAAGTAAGCATAAATTTAGCTTTGAAAAAAATACACTTTTAAGAATTTATCATGCTCAATTGCATACTCAAAGCAAAACCCACAAGCTTTTTACACCAATATTCCTGATTAACTCAGCATCTTTGAACTTCAGGGTAAATGTGGAGGGATAAGTAAAACAAGTTCACCTACAGTAGTCAGCCATTTGAAGAGAAGCAGTTATTTACTGAACATATATGTTCTCAATGTATGTATTAAACTAGAGATCTTTCTAGACTCATAACTTACTACTTTTATTATTTACTCATTTACTTTTTCTTTATGCTACAGAATTCAGTTGCTATGTGCATTGGAAATAAATTATTGTTACTATTACCAAAATTTAAATATTCATAATTATTTTTCATAATATTAATTAAATATTTAAAATCATACGTTCAAAATATTAAAATGTATTATCAAATTATTAAAGTTCAATTAATTCAGTTTGTTATTTTGAATAAAATAATATCTGGTACATGTACTGTGTTGAATAGAACTGTTAAAGGGGTAACTTTTTCTTGTTCCAGTTTTTAGGAGGATGTGTCTAACTTTTTCTTATTCAGCATAATTCTGATGTGAGTTTGTCATATATAGATATTATTATGATATGTGACCCTTCTATGCATCATTTTGAGTATTATTATCATGCAGAGAGATATTGAATTTTATTCCACATCTAACTGGATGATCATATAGCTTTTGTTTTTAATACTGTTTAAAACAGAATGAGAACAGAAAAAAAAGATATTTTTTCCAGAAATGGTGAATCACATTTATTGATTTACTTATCTTGAAAAATTCTCGCATCCCTAAAATAAAACCCATTTTATCATAGTGTACTATCTTTTTGATGTGCCATAAGATTCAGTTTACTAATTTTTTTTGAGAATTTTTACTTATATGAGCATCAGAGATATTAGACTATTGTTTTTCTTATTTTTATTTTATATACTTGCGTATCTTGCAGGTTTCAGAGAATGAGTTAGGATTTCTCCTCCAAAATTGTTTTGAAACAGTTTTCAGTTTTAATAAGGTTGGTACCAATTCTTCTTTGTGTTCAGTGGAATAATCTGATATAATTTGGGGATGAATTCCTCTGGGTCTTGGGATTTGTGTGTTAGCAGTTTGTTTTATTACTGATTCAATCTCATTGTCTCTTATTAGTGTGTTTAAGATTTCTATTTGTTTCTAGCTCAAACTTTAGATTGTATGTTTACAAAAATGTATCAGTTTGTTTTAGTCTTAGCCAGTGGAACCATACAAAACAAAGAAGTGAAAGAAGAAATTTAGACAAAGTGGAAAAACAGCAACTTAAAAGATCTCGGTTTGATGATGATATGATCATATACACAGAAAACCTTAAAGATTCCTCCAGAGGACTCATAAATTTGATAATGGAATTCAGCAAAGTTTCAGGACATGAAATAATTGTACAAAAATTCAGTAGCATGTCTATACACTGGTAATGATCGAGCTGAGAACCAAGCTAGGAACTCAATCTCATGTAAAATAACCACAAAAATCACTTAAGAATACATTTGTCAAGAAGATAAAATATCTCTACAAGGAAAACTAGAGAACCCTAATTAAACAAATAGTACATAACACCAGCAATTAGTTAACATCCCATCCTCATGGACTAGAAGAGCCTGTATAATCACATTTACCATACTTCCCAAATCAATATATAAATTTAATGCAACGCCTATAAATATACTAACCTCATTATTCATAGAATTAGGGAAAACATCATAAAATTCATATGGGAGCAAAATGGAGCTAAAAGAACAAAGCAGAAACCATCTTATTGCCTCATTTCAAATTATTCTACTGAGCTATAGAAAACAAAATAGTATGGTACCAGTATAAAAAAACGACACATAAATTAGTAGAACACTTTAGACAATCCAGAAATAAATATGCGTACTTATAGTGAACTGAATGTGATAAAGTGGGCAAAATCACCCATAGGAGTAACCCCTGCTCAATAAATGGTGCTAGGAAAATCGGATAATAAAATGTGGAAGAAGAAAACTGGTTCTCTATCTTTCACCATATATAAAAAATTAACTGAAGATGGATTAGAGACTTACATGTAAGACATGAAAGTATTAAAATTCTAGAAGCAAACCTAGAAAAAATTTTCTGAATATTGGCTTAGGCAAATAATTTAGGACAAAGATCTTAAAAGTAAACACAACCAAAAAATAGGCAAACGGAACTTAAACTAAAAAGCATCCACACAGCAAAAGAAACAATTAGCAGAGTAAATAGTCAACTTACAGAATGGAGAAAATATTCACAAACTATACTCCTGACAAAGGAATAATATCAGAAATACAAGAATCTCCAAAAAGTCAGCAAGAAACAAACAAATGACTGCATAAAAAAATCAGCAAAGGTCATGAACAGACATTTTCCAAAAGAAGATATACCAATAGCTGACATATATCTGAAAAAAATGTGCAATATCACTAAACATCAAGGAAATGCAAACTAAAGGTGCAATGAAATGCCATCCTTCACCAGTCAGAGTGGCCATATGGAAAGGTCAAAAGACAATGTATGTTGGGGGGAGGAGCCAAGATGGCGGTCTGTAGCCAGCTTTCTGCAGACGCTCCTGTCCAGAAGGAGAGTTAAAGGACAGAAATTTGGCGAGAAAGCCAACGGTTTGGAGCTGAGCCAAGAGACAAGGTCGAGGAACAC
>CAUYON010117429.1:0-23670 GCA_963573935.1 Arctocebus calabarensis
GAGGAGGAAAATTTCTGCCATCTCCCCATAACTCAAAATCTGTCAGCATAAAAACCATTGGCTGCATTCCCAAACAAAACATGTGTGGATTCCCTGGAAAAGTTGCAAAAGGAGTTCCAATTTAGATTTAAAGAGCTTCATCTCCATTAACAGGACATACAGCTTTTCGGTAACCCATTTTCTTTTTTTTTTTTTTTTTTTTTTTGAGACAGAGCCTCAAGCTGTCACCCTGGATGGAGTGCCACGGCATCACAGCTCACAGTAACCTCTAATTCCTGGGCTCAAGTGAGTCTCTTGCCTCTGCCTCCCAAGTAGCTGGGATTACAGGTGCCCACCACAACGCCTGGCCATTTTTTGGTTGCAGCCACCATTGTTGTCTGGCAGGCCCGGGCTGGATTCGAACCCACCAGCTCAGGTGTACGTGGCTGGCACCTTAGCCCGTTGAGCCACAGATGCCAAGTCCAGTAACCCATTTTCTATTGACATTGAAAATGTGGATACAATTTAACAAATGGAACTGGCTGAACTGCAGAATTGTGACTCTGTGAAAGACACATTCAAATCAAGCAGCCTTCCTAATTTCTATGCATCTCTCCCCTCTGAGAAATATCCTAATCTTAGGAACCATGCACTCAAAATGGCAACCATGTTTGGTAGCACTTAGGTCTGTGATCAAATTTTTTCCAGAATGAAATATCTGAAACCTCAAACCAAATGTAGACTAACTGACGCACACTTGCATCACTTGTTACGACTAGCAGTGACAAATATGGAAATGGACATTGACCATCTTATTAGCCAAAGGCAGGCCCATAGTTCCCATTGAAATATTGGTAAGTTTATTGATTTAACTTTACTTGTTCTTCATTTTAAATATTATGTTTGTTCCCATTTTGTTTTATTTACTTCAAAATAAGATATGTGCAATGTGCATAGGAATTTGTTCATATATATTGTCATATATATATTATGAATATATATATATTTTAACTATAGTCCAGCCTTCCTATGGTCTGAGGGACAGTGAACTGGCCCCCTGTTTAAAAAGTTTGAGGACCCTTGGTTTATAACTGATTTTACTTACAACTAAAATTGTAACCCTTGTTTTTTTCTGATTTCCATTTGGCTATATTATAGATGTACAACACTTCACTCTGAGTCTATTTTTATCCTTTAAGGTAAGATGAGACCTTATATGCAACAAATATCTGGCCTGAGTTTTTGTATCCAGTCAGCCAACCTGTGTCTCCTTAGAGGAATATTTAAGCCATTCACATTAATTGAGAGTGTTGATAAGCCTGGTAATGTTTTGGTTGTCATGATTTTCAAGTGTCCAGTGGATATTTTTAATAATTTCACCAGTGTGGATATTAAGTTTTTTCAAGACTTTCAAGATTTTCAAGTGTCCACTGGATATTTTTAATACTTTCAACATTGTGGATGTTAAGTTATTTTCAATTTTACTTTGGTGATAGACCATTAAGCTGATCATTATGGAGAATAAGTCTGAGTATACCCTGGAAAGCTGGTTTCACTATGGTAAATTTCTTCAACATGTGTAACTCAGTAAAATATTTGGTACTTTTATCACAAATGAAACTCAGTTTAGCTGGATACAGGATCCAGGGCTGAATGTTGTGTTTCATTTTAGGAGATTGAAGGTTGATGGCCATCCTTTTCTGACTTGAAAAGTTTCAGCTGAAAGCTTTGCAGGCATTCTAATATTCTTCCGCTTGTACGTTATACTTTTCTTATGTCTGGCTGCTTGCAGAATTTTCTCCTTCATATTAACTTTGGCAAAGTTAATTACAATGTGTCTAGGATAGTGGTTCTCAACCTTACTAATGGCATAACCTTTTAACACAGTTCTTGTAGGTCACGACCCACAGGTTGAAAACCACTGGACTAGAAGATGCTTTATTTTGAATGAGTTGTGTGGGGGCTCTCAAACTGTCTACTATCTGAATTTCTGTATCTCATACCATGCTTGGGAAATTCTCCTTCATCATATCTTGGAGTAGAGCACCAGTGATTTTAGGAACATCCTCTTCTCCTTCATGAATTCCTCTAAGGCGAATGTTACTCTCTTGGAGTGGTCCCACAACTCTTTCAGGGAGTGGTCCATTTTTGCTCTCCACTTGTCTCCTCTTTGAGCATTTCTGAGCATTCAAATACTTTATCTTCAACTTGAGAGATCCTTTCTTCTTCCTACTCCACTCTATTACTGAGGGATTCTACTGTATTATGAATTTCCACAAATTACTTCTCATTACTTTGAGCTCTGCAATTTATTTTCCTTGGAGATTTTGTCTTTGAATTCATTGATTTCTTGAGACAACTTCTGCACTATTCCTTGAATTTTTAATGGCAACTTTACTTCCATTCTATTAATTTTCCATCCATATTCTGAATTCTATTTCTGACATTTCAGCCATTTGTTTATGAATGGCATCTTCTGTTGTATCTCCATTGTCATTCCTTGGGGGAGTTGATCTATTCTGATTATTCATGTTGCCAGGGTTTTTCTGCTGGTTCTGCCCCATGATTATTGTTCATGGTTTGGCTATTGAAGCTGGTAAAGTGAGATTGGATTGAGGTCTCCAGGAGTTGTAGTTAACCAGCCCTTTTACCAAAGAGCTGGGACTAGTGACTGTGGTCCCCTACAGCTTTACACAGGTCCCTTTCAGTCCCCTGCATCCTGAGGCTCTGAGGACCTGATTGGTGTCATGGGGCTAGGTGGCTCTGTCTTGTATTCAGCCAGCCTCTATCCAATCCTAGTGAATCAGTGGCTTTGGGTTAAAATCTCAGCTGGGGAGAGATACAAGCAACTAAGACAACCCGTCCCCCACCAGTGACAACTGGAAGTGGAAAATCAGTCCCTCCCACTACAACACAACCAGGGCTCTACCTTGGAGGGTCCCCAGGTGGCTGTTCCAGGTCAAGAGTTCCAAACCAATTGTCCCAGGCACCACAATCACTGTTCAAGTGGTAGAATTCAAAAGGTCTCCAGCAACCAGACAGCAGGTGTCCACTGGCAGCTCAAGTGTGACTCACTCCCCTGCTCAGTGGAGTCAGAAAGTCCCACCCAGCAATAGAGTTAGTCCAGGGGGATTGGCACCTCCTTCCGTACCTTGCACCTTAGCCATACCAAGTCACTGGTAACCCCATGGGGCTGTGGCCCAGTTCTCTCCAATGAGTAAAAGCACCAGGGATTTGCACCTGCCAGAGTCACAGGGGAGTCAATGCATCCTCAGTCAGGCCACTGTACTCTTCTTCCAGCAGGCAAGAGAAGCTCAATCCTGACTCCCTTTAGTGCTCATTGGAAACTGGGGAGTGTTCCTCCTGTGTCTGTTCCAAGCTGGGGTTACCATTTCAATGTGAGATTCTCTTCCTCAGAAACCGTGCCCCTGCCCCAGTCACACACTTTTTTGTTTTTTGCAGTTTTTTTTTTTGGCCAGGGCTGGGTTTGAACCCATCACCTCTGGGATATGGGGCCAGCGCCCTACTCCTTTGAGCCACAAGTGAGCCCACCCCCAGTCACACTCTTCCTCTGGTAACACTGAATGATAAGGTCTGGTTCCCTCCAGTGGTCCACAGAATTGGGGAGGTGTCTCTCCAAAATTTGACCCCAGTGGGGGAGAGGTGCCACTATCACTGCCATTCCATCACAAGAGTTGCAACACAGGTTCCTGTGCCTCTGCCTGTGCTGCTGCCACTGTCCTGCTGCTGCTACACACTTTTGGAACGTCAGGCCAGTCCCCCACCTTCTGTGTCTCTCCACTTCTACTGGCATCACGGTTTCAGTGCAGCTGCACCACAGCCCATGCAGTGCCTTGCCCTAGCAAGAAACTGCTGTACACTCTGGGATTTCTGAGATCTGCAGGGAGTAGGCTTCCAGATTGCCAGGTGAGAGGGGAAGGGTGGACTGGGAGTTCGGAATGTCAAGGAAACTATTTGTTCAACTTTTATGCCAGGCAAGAAAATTCCCATGCTCACAGTGGGATATCTCTGGAAAAGGAGTCCCAGCCTTCAGTGGCTCTCTCCCATGTGGGAAAACTAGTGGTCTTCTGTTCACTGCTTGCTTGTAGAGAGTTCACAGTAAACCACTCTCTTTGGGCAGGGGATGGACTCTCATCCTCTTTGGGATGGGTTTTGTACCTAAAATTTGCTTTCTTGGAGTCACTGGGATGACTCAACAGGGATGATGTGCACTTATCAATCTTCTGTCTCATCTCAGCTCCCAACTGCTAACTTTATTGTGTTCATTATGGACATTATCACTCCCTCTGAATGGGAGCTTGTTAGATAATAGCAAAACTTCATTTCCCTATCCTCATTGAAAATTTCAAACTTTTAGCCCACCCCCCTACAGTTCTTCACACCAGAGAAGTAACACCATATTGTCTATACTACCATCCTGTCACATCCCATAACCAAATCTATATAAGGTGCACTTGTCGTTTGGTCTCTCTCTTCTCTCTCTCCCCCCTCTTCTCCTGTGTGTCTCCTCTCTCTCTCTCTCTCCTCTCTCCTCTCCTCACTTTCCCTGTTTCTCTTTCTCTCTTCTCTCTTCCTTAATGCTGCTCTGCAGCATCCCCTGCCAATAAAGACCTTTCGTACAAGCCTTGGTGTTCTGTGAGGTTTATGCCGGTCGAGTTCCTCCCTTTCAGAGCTTCTGTTGAAAGCTGGCTTCAGTTGGCCATCTTACCTCCTAATTATTTACTAACTACATTAATTGTATGTATTTACCTGTTACTTTTATTGTTTTAAGGTATTTAACCAATTTAAATAGTTTTAAGGTGTTTAAGAGTCTGGATAGTGAAAGATCTTTGGAGCAGGATATCAGAGAAATATCCCAGTCAGATCATGGTAGCAAATCACAGATGTGATTTTTTAATACCCTGAAAGCCTTGTGCCCAGGCCAATAGACTCTTCTGACCTAAATAAGGTGACAGAAGAAAAGAGGTATTTCATCTCTTTATCTGTTCCAGAGCAATTCTTTCTATGCTGAACAAAGTTTAAACATTCCACAATCTTAACTCCCCAAAAGCACTCTCCCTGACCAAACAGCCTCACCCTAGCAGAGAGCTTCTGCCACCTGCAGTGCGGCTGTGGTAGCAGCAAGAAGTCCCCAGCAAAACAGCTTTCAGGATTTTAAAGGGGACAGGTCTCATAAGAGTTTTGCACTGAAAACTAGGAATTTCCCAAATCAATTGTTCTCCTGTTTCTGTTTTCCTTTTGTCCATTCTCTGCAATCCTATTCCTAATTTAATTTCTAATCTACTTACAAATAATCATTGAATATTGGCTTCAAGCTTATAAAATCATTATTACTAGTAATGTAAGCACATCAAATTATGACTCTTCCCTTAAGTATTATCCCATGTATCCTTTAGGTAAAAGAACCAGGGGATCTCAGGTTACATATGCTATTACTTCATAAAAATACAGGAGAGAAAGATTTAGAGCAACTAAGTTTGAATAGCTATCCTGGCCCATTCTCTCTATTAAAAGCATAGGTAAAAATGAGCTAAACAAAAGTATCTCAGGTGAATCTCATTCAACATACATTAAGAAAAAAGAGAATAAGGAGCAAAATAATATTCCAACAGACAATGAGAAAATGTCAAAAAGAGAGCCTCCCAAATCAAATGAAAACTACAACCTAATCATGGTATATGTACTAAAATTTCTAAAAGAGATTAAAGAAATGATAGCTCTGAGAGAATAATATAAATCAGAATTAGAAAAACTCAAAAGTGAAGTCATTAGAGAATAGAAACATTTGAAAAAGGAATTAAATGGGTTAAGAATTTAAAAAATCATTTCAGAAATGAAAAACCAAACTAGAACGAGAACAAGAGCAGTGTAACACAATAGAAAAATGGTAGCTGAATAGTCACTCTTTCCTCTTATGTGGCTTTGTGGCCTCTGTGCACTCCCCTAGGCTGTGCACATTGTGGGAACAAGTTAGTCCTAAGGATCTTGCACTGGGATATGTTCTTTCAGAGCAAGGTGTCTTCTAAACTATGGAACACAAGGAGAACATGTGATAAAGGTACATTTACTATGCTTTAAAAGGACCTCTCTTACCCTTTAGCCATATGCTGAGATAGAAAAATATGATATCTGAGATTTGCTTCAAAATAATTCAGAGTTGGATGGTGAAATGATAATGAAATTAAATTATACAAAGAAAACAAAACTGTCCATGAGTTGGTAACTGTTGAAACTAGGAGACTGGGACATGGGGTCGACTTGTTATTTTTAGTATTTTAAATTTTCTACAAGAAAAAGCTTAAAATGGAATAAATAAAATTTAATATCAAATTTTAGAGAGGTAATAAAAGATTGGGCTGACAGGCTCGGCACCTGTGGCTCAAAAGGCTAAGCGCTAGCCTGGTACACCTGAACTGACGGGTTTGAATCCAGCCTGGGCCCACCAAACAACAATGAGGGCTGCAACCCAAAAAAACAGCTGGGAGTTGTGGCGGGGGCCTGTAGTCCCAGCTACTTGGGAGGCGGAGGTAGGAGACTCACTTGAGCCCAGGAATTGGAGGTTGCTGTGAGCTGTAATGCCATAGCACTCTATCCTGGGTGACAGCTTGAGGCTCTGTCTAAAAAAAAAAAAAAAAATTGGGCTGACAAAGTGTAATAATTTTCTGAAAAACAGAGATTTTGTGTTCTGCTTTTTTTCTTCTAAATAGAGAAAACTATATCAACTTAAATTCCCTTAAAAGTTTTATTAAGTAATATAAATATTTGATGAAGAAGACATTGTCAAGGTCAGGAAATGAAATAAGCAGTCTCTACTTTAATTAATTTTTAATTAACTTTCTTAACACTAATATTTCTATTGTATCAGTTTTAGTGACCACAGTGATATTTTCACAGCAAAGGAAACCCCAGTCAAGATCTCTTCAACTTAACATAATATTTAATTTGTGATGAGAAAAATAAAGTTTCTGTGTTCAGAACATATTTTACTTATATGCCACAGAATAAATATGACCTTTATTGTACTATTTCTAAAGTTGGTAGTCAAAATAGAGGATGAAAGAGTGCACATTTGAAGAATGTTATAGCATCATACAAAAAATAACTTTTTCTGTTACATGAAACCTATCATAAAATCAATTTTTTAAAAAGTAGAAGTAAAAACTTATTAACCTTATAAAGTAAATTTCAAAGTGCCTATGAGTTTGAGGGTGTTTTTAAACGATGACATTCTTTAAGATGTAAATACTTCAAATTAAGTTTTAAATGTAGTTTTATTATGGATTTAAGAGAATATTGGCTATACAACATTGAAAAAACATTGAACATAATTTTCATCTTTGATGTTAAAAAGCTAAACAGTAATTACTCTGATTAGCTTATTAAAATAAGACAGGTAAAGGATAAAATTTTGTGCAACAAAAATTACAATTTTTATTGCATTAAGAATTTGTTAAAGACTATTTGAAGAAGGATGAATCAAAATCAACATAAAATTTCAGGAATCACTTTTCAGTGTGTTTACACTTTAAAATCCATATTCAAAATACTTAATCATCTTAATAGTTATTTTTCTATCTCCTTTCCTCTCTTGCATTGTAAATATGATGCACTGCTAAAGAAAATATCTGAATCACCCATAACACGATCTCTAACAAAAAATGTTTTCATTTGTCCATTATTTTCCATGTTTTGGCCACATGTGGACAGTGGCAAAGGATGAGGAAACTGAAACAGAGAGGTAAAGCAATTTGCCCTAAGTCACATACTCAGTAAATGGCAAAGTTAAAATTAGAATCTAGACAGTCTGAATCCAAAGTCTGTATTGTTACCTACTAAACTACTTCAGGATACCTCTTTGTCTATCTCCATCAAGCAACCTTAAAATTTATTCTGTTTCCAAAATGAGCTAAGTCTACGAAGTGAGTACTCTAACTGCCAAAAACTTTCTAATCTCTAGTTCGATACTATACTTGCTGTCCACAGAACTGCTGTCATCAGATAGGAAGCTAGGGCTTGGAGCTGGACTCTGATGCTCACCAGGGAACAGACTCCTTTCGGTAGTATTTCTCCTTAATTGGAAGGTTGGGGCCACATCCTGGTCCCCAGTACCCTCAAGCTTGGTTTGCTCTGTCACACTGGCAAAGATGCTCGGAGGTCTTTTCATGGGGGTCTCTCCACTGTCTCTCATGGACTTGGAGAGGCAGCTTTTCAGCAACTGTGGGGTTCTGTCTTTCCAGTCTCTCCGGAACCCACCTAGCTTATCCAAGAACTGCGTCTCAGTAGTGCTGAACCTGACCTTCTTCTTGCATGCAGCCCTGGAGTCCTTGCGCCTCTTCTTAAGCTTTCGCTTGGATCTTGGCTGTGTCAAGGTCCTCGTTACTGTCCAGTGAGCTACTCTTGTCCTCAGAGCTCTCTTTCTCATCTATACCTTTCGCCTCAAACACCTTACAGTGGCCCTGAGGCACATGTGCAGCACTGGGCCCCCTGGCCTCACGCTCCTTCCCAGGGGCCTCGCCAGCTTTGCCCTGGCTGGGCAGGTCTTGTCCATCGCAGCCAGGCTCAGTTGTCCCCAGGGTGTGATCAGTGTCCTGGCCACCCTCTTTCACCATGTCCCTCATTTTCTTGGGTGTGGATGGCCTTTCTGTGTAGCTGCCACCCCTGTATTTCCTTTTACAGCTTAGTGGCAGGTGGTGTTTTAGGGAGAGGGGCTCTGGGTTCACCAGTCTGGCTGTTGGGATCTGGTGGTGACAGCGGCCTCTGTGTAGCCTGAGGGTCACTTTCTGCTCTGGCTAGTGATCTCTCTGACCGCGCCTTTAGGGCTAAAAACGTCTGGATCTCCTGTTCTATGCTATTGTCACTGTTCACGGAGCTGCTATCACCGCCAGAGCAGGAAGGCATGTTCAGGGAATAGAAGAGTACGTTTGCTGAGAGTGATCTGTTGCTGCCCTCCCCACGGGCTGGCAGGATCGTCTTGGAAATGTCCAGGATAGCTTCTGCACACATCAGCTCAGTGGACGTGTCTGCCGGCATGAGGATTGTTCCACAAACTCGCTTCTGAAAGCTGTGCTTACTGCAAGAGTAGTTTTGGCTTTCTTTGGCAGCTTGGGCGTGTGGCTGGCATCACTGTCCCCCAGGCCGGCTCGGCAGGCTTTGTAGCCACGGACTTCTTCTTGCTGGGTGTTTTCCTATGGGTTTCAGGCAAGGCACTTTTCAGGGCACTGCTTGTGTTGTTTGCAGGCGGGTCGGGCCTCTTGTCCTCCCGGCACTGGGCTCTCTGTGGCAGGGCCCCACTGGCCTCCTTCCTTGTCTTTTCCAGCTGGTACAGCTGGATGGCCACCTCGATGCCATCATTGCTGCTGGAATCAGACCCCTCAGGCACCAGGGCCGCACTCCTGACCTGCTTTCCCCTCTTTGTGGTGCCAACATTCCTCTTAAGCCTGCCCTTACTCTGCGTGGCTTCTGCAGGGCGGCCAGGGGTGGTAGGCTTGAGGGATTGCAGCTTTGCGCTGCCAACAGTCTCTGGCCCGGAGGTGACCTTAGACCTGAGGCTTCTGGACTGTGCATTCACCTTGATGAACCTGGGAGATTTTCAGAAGACAAACTGCCTACAGGCTGCCGTCAGATCCTGCCGTGGTGCCCCCTTAACGATCAGCTCTTTGCAGAGTTTAAGCAGTGATTTGGCTGAATTTTCATTTGGCTCTAGTTTTTTATCCATGGACCCATCACATTTTTTTGGTTTCATGTTACCTTTTCTCATTGAGAAACTACTCTATTTCTGCCCTGATGCTCTGTTCAAAGGAGTCATTGCTGCTGACACTAACCGGGGAGGTGGAGCCTTGGTTCTTGCTGGCTCCCACTTGGCTGCCAGGGACAAGATTGGGAGGACACAGAGCAGTTGGGGCGCTATTGTGAGGAGGTTCTGGTTTGCATCTACTGGCCCGGCCTGTGGCTCAGGAGGGCTGGGTCCCACCAGGCTGGGCCCTGCTGGACACAGGCTGTGTGGCTCCGCCCTTTGCCTTCAGACACTCTTGGATGGCCTCTTCCATGTCTCGGTCCACAGAATCATCAGTCCAAATCCAGGACAAAGGGGGCAACGTCTGCAGCTTCCTCCTCCCCCATGGGGTCAAAATGGTCAGCACGACAACAGGCAGCGAATGCAGGTTGCTCTCTGCACACAGCAAGGCTGGCAGCCAGGCAGGCTTCTTGGCCCTCTCGGCCCTCTGGCTTCTCGGTGGCGCCTGCTCATGGTTCATGCCCAGAGCAGCCTCGTCAGCTGCAGAGAGCTGAGGATCATCTGCACTTTGGCGCTCACAGATGCTCACTTGATACCCTCTTTTGACTCTGAAAAGCACCCGAGAAACCTAAAGCTCCCTGGCGGGCCAAAGGTCTCCCATTTGGATTGGAGAGCAACCACTGGAGGGGCGTTCATGAGGAACATTCTAGCAGACAGGGAGGGAGGTGCAGAGAAGCAACGCTTTACTCTTCTTTGGGTCTCACAACCTCAAAATGGTGCCAAGCAGTGCCCATGGGATAAAGTCTGTAAATGCATGTTTGTAGGTTGAAAAGAGACTCTGATGAACCCAGAACTAGGGGATATTTGCGAAAAGATTCATTCTTGACCTGACTCACAAGCTCCTCCGAGGGCAGGCCCTGCCCCAGTCGCCCGCAGTGCCGGACCCGCCTCGCTTCCTGGGGGAGGAGGCGGCTGGCCCGGGGGCGGGCCGGTAGGCAGCCAGGCCAGGGCGCTCCGCCCTCGGCCCAGGCGCAGGGAGGGGACCGCAAGGGCGTCTGGCCGGGCCCCTGCCTCCCAGCACGCGCCGCCGCCTTCGCCCCGCGCCCGGGCCGCCCATTCACTTTATTATTGTTTGCTAAAATATGTATTTAATTTGTATGGATACATATAATAATAAGAACGAAAGCTGTGGACCAGATCATGGGCCAAATTGTAAGATGGCACATTTCATCAGCTAAACCACTCCTCCCCTTTGACATATGTGGGTTCTTCAATAAACATTTATGTTATTTTTCAAATTTTGCTATAATTAAGTAGCCTTAAAGTAGATGTTTCCATCCTTATAGCTTTTTATTTCTATTGAACTATTTCCTCAGAATAAATTCTCAGATTTGGAGTTACTGAATCTAAGGGAGTGAACATATTTACAACTTTTAGTGTAAACTGTAATATTATAATACTTTGACAAAGTGTCCCAATATTTACCATCAGCATACTAACAGAAAACAATTTGGTCAGCAATTAGTTTAGATTCTAATGCTTTCAATTATTAGGTTATTTTGGATTAGATCATTAATAAGAAAAAAAAATTCCCAGCAGTTTGCTGATGACCATATTTTATTTTCTGTCTTGTCTGTTTACATTTTCTGCCCATTTATCTTGAGATAAACAGAGATCTTGATGCTCCCCATAGCAATTTAAAGGGACTCTATAAATGTCATTAGTCATTTGTTATGAGTCACAAATACTGCACTTTCACTGTTTACTTTTCTTTTAGTTTGCTATTTTTAAGAATAGACAGTATAATGTTTTAATGTTACCCTTTTTACGATTTCTAGACTTTTAAAGAGGGGGAGTTGTTTCCCTAGGTATCAGACTACCCATTCTGTTCCTACATTATACTTCGTACTTTAAAACAGACTATAATGAAAGAGATTCTCAGATTCCTGACAGAAGGGAAAGTCCAAAAATGGATCACACAGGAAAAAATAAAGGAAATATTTCAATTAAGTGACATAAAAATACATTATTAGGAGGTGGAGCAAGATGGCAGACTAGAGACATCTCCTTAGCAGTCCCTTATGGTGAAACCAACGAGAGAGGACTCCAGCCACCACTGTTTGGAGTGTCCTGCCCAGAAACATCACTCTGGGGGCACAGAGAAACAACATGGAAATCCAGGAACCAACTAGGAGGTCAGGAGCAGTGGAAGCCTGGCACAGAAGGAAAATGTCTGAATTAGGGAAGAGGCCTCTCAGCCCTCTGGGGGAAAGCCAAAGATGGAGAAGGCCTGTCCTGCAGCTTTTGTGGAATTTGGTGCTCACCAGGGCTGCCTTTGGAGGGTTTAAGTGAGCTAGTGAACTTTAACCAGAACCTGGTGACCAGGGTTGAACCACTGGGCAGGGTGGAACTCTCGTGGGTTCAGCTGCTAACATAGGCTAGACAAAAAAAAAAAATGAATCAAAGTGATGATGAAATTTGAAAGGATATATCAAAGCTTAATCAATTGAAAGAGTCAATCAAAGAACTTAAAGATGCAGTAGAAAGTATCAATAACACTTTAGACCATGGAGAAAAAAGAGTCTTGGACCTAGAGGATTAGGCTATTGAGCTAACTCAGGCAGTTAAAGAGACAGAAAAGAAAAGAAAGAAGCAGTGTAATCAACTCAGAGAATTATAGGAATTCACAAAGAGTTGCATCATACAAATTATAGGTATTCCTGAAGGGAGTAACAACCCAAAGAAATGGAGGCCCTACTGAAAGATATCATAAATAAAAATATGCCAAGCATCACCAAAGATTCTAACACACTCCTTTAAGAGAGAAATAAACCCTGGTTCATCTCAACACAAATAGAGCATCTGTAGAACACATTTTAATGAACTTATCCAAAGTCAAAAGAAAAGAGAAAATTTTTCAAGTAGGCAGAAGTACCCACCAGTTTACCTACAGGGGCAGATCTATCAGAGTGACAGTCGACTTTTTAGCTGAAACTTTTCAAGCAGGAAGAGAGTGGTCATCCACCTTCAACATTCTTAAACAAAACAATTTTCGGCCCAGGTTTCTCTATACTGCTAAACTAAGCTTCAAATTTGATGGAGATCAAATTCATGACATTCAAACATTGAGAATATTTGCCACAACAAGAGCAGCTCTGCAGAAAATACTCAGACCTGTTCTCCACACTGATGACCACAATGTACTACCAGCAAATAAACACCCAGAAAGTAAAGGACAACACCTAGGATCCACAATGGAACAAAGGATAAAACTAAGCAACAGAATTTAACAAAATAATATGGATAGAACTCCACCATATGTAACAATTCTCTCAATAAATGTGAGTGGCTTGAATTCCCCTCTGAGAGGAACAGGCTGGCTTATTAGATAAAAATAGGACAAGCCACCTATATGCTGTTCCTAGGAAACAAACCTATCCTTAAAGGAAAAAACAAGACTCAGGGTGAAGAGTTAGAAAACAATATTTCAGGAAAACAGAAAGCAGAAGAAAGGAGGGGCTGCAACATTATTTACAGATAAAAGTGGATTCAAAGCAACTAAAGGTGTGAAAGACAAAGATTCTCACTTCATACATGCTCAAGAGAAGAACACAAGAGAACATTTCAATTCTAAAAATTTTTGCCCCCAACTTAAACACTCCCAGATTTATGAAATAGGCATTAACTGGTCTAAACAATATGATATCCTACAACACCATTACAGCTATGGACTTTAATACTCCTCAGACAGAACTGGAATGATCCTCTAAACAGATCATTAAACAACACCATTACAGCTATGGACTTTAATACTCCTCAGACAGAACTGGAATGATCCTCTAAACAGATCATTAAACAGAAACTAAACAAAGAAACAAGGGACTTAAATATGACCCTAGAACAATTAGGCTTACTAGACATTTACAGAACATACCATAGCAAAGGTAATGAATATATGTTCTACTCGGCCCATGGATCACACTCCAAAATACACCATATCCTAGGACACAAATCAAACATCAAGAAAATTAGAAGAATTTAAATTATTTCTTGTTTCTTTTCCTACCACAAGGCAATAAAGGTGCAACACAACTCCAACAAAGATTTTCATCCTCACACAAAGGCATGGAAATTAAAAAACCTTATGCTGAATGGCAATTGGGTTAAGGAGGAGATAAAAGAAGAAATTACTAAATGCCTGGAACTTAACAACAATGAAGCCAGAAGCTCCCAAAACCTGTGGGAAGTTGCAAAAGTAGTGCTAAGAGGTAAACTTACCACATTAGATGTCTATGTCTGAAAAACAGAAAAAGAGCACATCAATAACTTAATGATCATCTCAAGAAAAGAGAAAAGAAAGAGCAATCCCAAACCTAGCATAAGAAAAGAAATAACCAATATTAAATCAGAAATAAATGAAATTGAAAACAAATAATCATTCAGAAAATTAATAAAACAAAAAGTTTCTTTGTAAAGATACATGAAATCAATAAAAATTTAGACAGATCAACTAGAAGCAGAAGAGTAAGATCTAATAACATCAATAAGAACTGAAAAAGAAGAAAAAACAGCAGACGACACAGAGATACAAGAGATTATCTCTGATTTCTACAAAAAATTCTCTGCTGAGAAATTCGACAAGGTGGAGGAAGTAGAACCTTCAATCACACCATTTCCCTAGACTTAAAAGCTGGAAAAAACAGACCTCTTGAACAGACCTATATCAAGCAGTGAAATTGAAGGAAAAAAAAAAAAAAACTTCCAACAAAAGAAAGCCGGAGACCACACACCTTCCCATCTCAGTATTCCATCAAACCTTCAAAGAAGAGCTAATACCTACATTTCAGAATCTGTTCCAAAACATTAAGAAGGAAGGAAGCTTCTCCAACATGAACTATGAAGCAAATATCACCCTAATAATAAAACCAAAAAAGAATCCAACTAATAAGAACTACAGAAGAATTCACTAATGACCATTAGTGAAAAACACTAATGTCTATTAGAAAAACACTCAATAAAGTCCTAACAAATACATTACAGCTACACATTTAAAAAATTTTAAAAATATACACCATGTCAAGTAGGCTTTGTCATAGGGGTGCAAGTTGGTTTAACATATGTAAATTTGAAAGTGTAATTTAACTCACAAATAGATATAAAAACAAAGATCATATGATCCTCTCGATAGGCACAGAAAAAGCATCTGACAAAATTCAGCATCCTTTTCTAACAAGAACACTTAAGAAAACAGGCATGCTTGGAGCATTTCTTAAACTGACTAAAACCATCTATGACAAACCCACAGCCAATATCATACTGAATGGAGTAAAACTGAAAACTTATCCACTCAGAACTGGAACCAGACAAGGATCTCCACTATAGCCACTATTATTCAACAGAGTTCTGGACATTCTGGCCCATGCAAACAGGCAAGAGAAGGTTATTGAAGGCATCCAAATGAGGGCAGAGGTGGTCAAACTCTTGCTCTTTGCTTATAGTATGATCTTATACTTAGAAAACCCCAGAGACTCAACCACAAGACTCCTGGAAGTAAACACAAAATACAGCAATGTCTCAGAGTACAATACCAATGTCCATTAATTAGTACCCTTTACATAGCCAACAGCAGCCAAGTGAGAAGCAAATCAAGGATGCAATTCCATTCACAATACCTTTAAAGAAAATGAAATACCTAGGAATATACCAATGTGTGGAGGTGAAGGATATCTACAAAGAGAATCATGAATCCCTAAGTAAAGAAATAGCAAAAGACATTAACAAATGGAAAAATAGGCTCGGCGCCTGTGGCTCAACGGGCTAAGGTGCCAACCATGTACACCTGAGCTGGCGGGTTTGAATCCAGCCGTGGCCTGCCAAACAACAACAGCTGCAACAAAAAAATGGCCGGGCATTGTGGCAGGCACCTGTAGTCCCAGCTACTTGGGAGGCAGAGGCAAGAGACTCTCTTGAGCCCAGGAATTGGAGGTTGCTGTGAGCTGTGATGCCATAGCACTCTACCCAGGGTGACAGCTTGAGGCTCTGTCTCAAAAAATATATATATATGGAAAAATACAACATGCTCATGGCTGGAAAGAATCAACATTGTTAAAATGTCTCTTCTATCCAAAGTAATCTAAGATTTAGTGCATTCCCCATTAAAATACCAATGTCATACTTTAAAGAACTGCAAAAAACTAGTTATTTGTTTTGTATGCAACCAGAAGAAACCCATACAGCCAAGGTAATTGTTAGTAATAAAAACAAAGCTGAAGATATCACACTACCAGACATTCAGGTAATAGTACAAGTCCACAGTGATCAAAATATTATGGTATTGGCACAAAAATAGACACATAGACATTAAAAAATGAATATAAAACCAAGATATGAAACTAGTCTCTTATCATCATCTAATCTTCCATAAACCAAACATTGGGGAAAAGAATCCTGATCAATAAATGGTGCTGGGAGAACTGGATATCCACATGTCAAAGACTAAAATTGAATTACACCTTTCACCACTTACAAAAATTAAATCAAGATGGATAAAAGATTTAAATATAAGACATGAAATGATAAAATTCCTAGAAGATAGTGTGGAAAAAAATCTTGAGACTAATAGCCTGGGGAAAGTTTTATGAAGAAGAATTCATTGGCAATTACAACAATAAAAATAAACAAATGAGAATTAATCAGGCTGAAAGGTTTCTGTACAGTGAAGGACACAACAATTAAAGCAAATAGACAGCCCTCAGAGTGGGAAAAGATATTTCCATGTCATGAATCTGACAAAGCATTGATAACTAGAATCTACAGACAACTCAAATTTACCAACAACAAAAGAGCAAACAATCCCATCTATCACTGGGCAAAAGACATGAAGAGAACCTTCTCTGAGGAAGACAAAGGAATGTGTAACAAACTTATGAAAAAATGTTCATAGTCTGTAATCATCAGAGAAATGCAAATCAAAACCACACTAAGACGTCATCTAACCAAGGTGAGAACAGCCCACATCACAAAATCCCAAGGCTGCAGATGGGGACAGAAGAGAATTCTTTTATACTGTTGGTGGGACTGCAAATTAATACAGCCTCTTGGAAAGAAGTACGGAGAATCTTCAAAGAACTCAAAATGGAACTTACATTTGACCTTGCAATCCCATTACTAGGCAACTACCCAGAAGGAAAAAAATCATTACATGATAAGAACATTTGCACTAGATTGCTTATTGCAGCTCAATTTACAGTTGCCAAGATGTGAAACAACGTAAATGCCTATTAACTTAGAAATAGATTAATAAACTGTGGTATATGTATACCATGTTATACAATTCAGCCATAATAAAGATGGAGACTTTACATCTTTTGTAGTAACCTGGATAGAGTTGAAACATAGTATTCTTACTAAAGTATCACAAAAATAGAAAAGCAAGAATCCAATGTACTTAATACTAATATGAAGCCAGTATACAAACTAATACCTGTGCATACAAGAGAAAAACTCCATTCATGTTTGGGAGAGAAGGAAAGAAGGAGGGGAATTGATGTGCTCCCACCTAATGGGCACAAGGTAAGGTATATGGCTCACCTCTTGGGTGTGGAACACAACTACAACAGGGATTTTATCTAACAAATGCAAATATGATAATCTAATAGTTTGTATCCTCATATTAATCTGAAATTGAAATAAAGAAAACCTTTATAAAAAAATAAAGAATAGATGATTAGTTTAATGATGCCAGAATGACTGGCTAAAGATTTGGTAGGGGTGGGCTCATACTCTACAATAAAATTAATTTCAGGTTTATTAAAATTTAAATCTTGGAGGGAATATCTTAAAGGGATGACATACACAAATAGCTATTTTTTCTGACTTGTTCAAGCAAGTCTATGACTGAACTGAAGGGGCAATTCCATTACAGATACTTGTTCTCCTAACCTGAGACTTCCCAACCAAAAGCTTAAGAACCAAGTCTGCCCTTGGTTCATGGCAGTAGTACTTTGAATCTTGTCAATTGTCACCAACTGTCTCATCTGGTGTACAGCAACTGCCCCTACCAGATAACTCTTTGGAACTCTGAATGATTTTGGCCTCATAGAAGCTCCCTAAAGACTAGGAGCTCAACGACTGCCATTTGAACAACTATGCAGCTAAACTACAGTTAGTTGTGCCCTAGGTCATTTTCTTATTAGTCTCTACAAAAGAGGGTAGATGGAAATATAAATACAGCCATGGTTGAGAGATCACACCTGAAGCCTAGCATGGGTGATCCCAGGGTTACCAGCATTTAGTACAGGCTCCAGCATCACCCCATTCTATTACCTGGAAAGAATTTTTACTTTTCCACTGAGACCTCTCTTCCCCTAGCTATCATGGCAATACTTTGGTCTGCTTCTTACCTACCGATGAGTTGAAATACTTCATCATTTATTTTTACACTTGAAATTTCCAGTCTGAGCATTGATTCTTGGCCACAGTGAGGCATATTGAAGGTTCTTTCTAGTTTATCCTTATTTGGATTCCCTGTGGACCAAGTGAACTCAGGAACCATCAGGTTCTAGAAAGACACAACTGCTCTTTGAGTTCAGATTGTATGACCCAGAGGATAATCAGATGGTCTTTAGTGATCCTTGTAGTCTCTGAAAATCCGTCACTGATTTTTGGAATAGAAATAATTGGAGTGAAGTGAGCTTAGGATGTATGTCATAATCTCAATACAGTCAAATCATTTGAATTCTCTAAACAAACAATTGTGTTTTAACTCCAGGCTTGACAAAGGATCCTAAAAATGTCTAAAGACAATTATGGGGAGTCCTGCGTTTCACTAAGCTTCTTTCAGTGCTGCCAAGTTAATTACTCTGATAGCCTGTATCTCCTTGATGTTCAAAGTAGACCACTGGGTCTACTTTTTTTTCCTAGACCCTGAAAAATTCTGGTACCTTAGATTGAGTATGTGAGAGAAAGGGTATCTACCTAAGTCATAGTTCTTAAGATAGGCAGTAACAAGAAGTACTAAATCTTCCTTATTAGATGTCCATCTCAAATATAGGGAGTTGCAAAATATTTTATCATTTAGTATTTCCATGGCTGAATCATTTGAGAAATTTAATGATTTCTGACTTTTCTATTTCCTTGCCATGCATACATAGACCCTATCTGGTACAATTTTCTAGTTCTTAGCTCAAAGTGTCTATAGGAAGGATTGCCTGGTATGTCAGCTGCCCTTACTCTTCTGTAACAGAAATAACTTTCCAGGCTGGGAATATGGAGAGGAAATGCATTACTCACTCCTTCTGTTGCCAGGCCTCTCTACATTGGTACTTTATCTGCTCAATGTTTCTGCCTATGTTGGGTTTATTTGTGAGATTGATGCAATAATAAAATAAAATCTTCCCCTCTGAAAAAATTAATTAAATGAATAAATAAATAAATCTTGGAGGCAGAAGAGCTTTCTATG
This sequence comes from Arctocebus calabarensis, assembly GCA_963573935.1. NCBI lineage: Eukaryota > Metazoa > Chordata > Mammalia > Primates > Lorisidae > Arctocebus > Arctocebus calabarensis. The sequence continues at coordinate 19,194 of CAUYON010117429.1, forward strand.
CATCTCTGCAAAGTTAAAGATCATAGTATTTGACAGGTTTGAAAATTTATAAAATTTATAAACTTTCACAGTAGAAATCACCACAAAAATAGAAGGCAAACTTAGGAAATATATATCATAAAAAATCAAGATCTCCAGTGCAGAGAATTACTAAAGATTGCCAAAAAAAAAAAATTGTGACCCAATGGAAAAGTGGGCTAACAAAACTTACAAAGGAAATGTAAGTGAACAGAATACACATTAGTTAAATATTCAACCTCACTTATGATTTCAAAATTCAAATTCAAAGAAAGAAAATAAAGTTATTTCTACATCAAGTTGATAGTAATTAAAAATAAGACATTCATAGGCAATGTTAAAGGATGTGGTAAAATAAGTATTTTCATATTCAGCTAATGAAATTATTATATAGAGAGAAACGTTCCTTAAGGTTGTTCAATAACAATCAGAAATATTATCAAACCACCTTCTAAAAACACAATTTAGAAATTTCAGTCATAGGTATTTATCCTGAGAAAATAATTAAGTATATACAAAAGATTTGTATACAATGTGTTCATCACATCACTAGTTTATAAACAAAAAAACTAAAAACTTTAAATGTCCACTAAAAGTCAATTGTTTATATATATGCCAGGGCATTCATATGAAAGAATATTTACGAAATTGCTATTTAAAAATGATATTTAATAAGATTTTTTTAATGACATAATTATAGAGATGAAGAACAAATTGGGGGTTGCCAGGTTTTAGGAATGAGGGAAGGAGAAAGGAGTTTCTCACTGCAAAATGATAAGTATTCCTTCTGACCAATTTTGTATTTGTATCTTGACTGTGGTGGTATTCACACACATCTACATAAGTGATAAAAATTTCAGAGAAGTAAATTCACACAAATATGCCCAAATATATGTAAAAGTGGTGAAATGTAAGTATCATCAGTGGAGAAGATCAATTTCTTGGTTGCACTAAAGTTAAGCAAAATGTTGCTTACTATGGGGAAAAACTTGGAGAACATTACACAGGAGCTTCCTGTATTATAATTTACAATTAAATGTGAGCCTACAATTATCTCTAACATAGCTCAGTGGTTACCGGCTACATACACCAGGGCTGGCAAGTTTTAACCTGGGCCCGGGCTTGCTAAAAACAATGAGAACAATAACAACAAAAATCCAGGCATTGTGGTGTGTGTCTATAGTCCCACCTACTTCGGAGGCTGAGGCAAGAGAATTGCGTAAGCCCAAGAGTTTGAGGTTGCTGTGAGCTGTGACACCACAGCACTCTACCAAGGGTGACATAGTGAGTCTTTGTCTCAATATATATATATGTTTTTTAAAAGAAAACAGAGGAAGAGCATTTGATTGATATGGAATGATGTTCACAACATATCATGAAATGAAAAAAAAGCAGGTTTCAAGTAGTATCTATAATAAGATCATATATACATAAAAATATAAATGAATCCATACACACACAGAGAGAAAAGGTCTGGAAGAAGTAAATGTATAAAAGGGTTAGTTATTACTAGTTTTTTACTGAGGTCCTTGGAGAAAAAAAGATATTATCATGTGCATCTTGTCAACTAAGATGCATAATACATCCATTGCAAATGCTAACAGTTGTTGAATATTGTAAGAACCGAAAGTATTTCAACCCCAAAATGAAAATCTTTATAAACAGGACAATAAATCCTATTCTTGATCTTGAAATTATAATTTTCAAGTGAAGAACACTAAAAAAGAAACAAAATGGTAAATCCCAGTACATACACAAATACTCCAGTGAGAAATTATGTATCTTGGGAACAATGAGGAATTCCTACTTAAATGAATTATACCTCAAAATGTGACTATAGTGTCTGATTCCATTTCTTGCCATTGCTTTAGTGTGTGTGTTTTTTTCTTCAGTTTTAAGGGATATACACAACCAGGTCACTCTGTTCACTTTAATCAAAACAAAGGGTGCAAAGTGACAGAGATGTCATGATGCTGTCAATAATAAGGAACTGACATCACGAGACTACTGTCAGCATCAGGATTCTCTCCAAAATGAATTAACTTCCAACCAAAGCTAGGGCAAACTAATCCAATCTTGACAATATAATGTATTTCTTTACTTGGAAGAATCCACCAAGCTCAGTCTAATACCTCATCTTTAGCCAGAACAACTTCAGTCTTAACTGTTTGACCTAGGTCAAACTTAGCAAACTTAGCTAAGCCTCAAGCTCCACATTTATAAAATGGAGATGATGTAATATTCACCACAGATAAGGTTATTGTAAGAGTTAAATGAGGCAACATATTTTCAGGGTTTAGTATAGTGTTTGGCATATAACAAATGCTAGAAAATATTTTTCATATATTTCACAGTGTATTGTAGATACTGAAATTAATTCTCTAATTGTCATGTATTATGCTTATATAACTCAAGCCAAAGTAATACAGTTTATAGAAAATAAAGATAAGAACACACAGCTCAGCATCTTCCTAATGTACCTCATATCATATACCATACTTTATTTCTCTATACTTCAGTTTATATAAATTGTTCAATGATAATGATTTTAAATCTATATAAAGTGATGTAACAAATGTGCAAATTTGGATCAAATAAATATGACCCAAAATACTTCAAAGAAATATAAAATGAATAAAACTGCCACTAACTAATAGCCAATATAACCCAACAAGAACCCTGATCTGGACAAAAAGGAAATGTAATAATACCAATCAGAAGAAAAAGATGAAGACCATTTAGAATGTGATAAAAACTAAATTGATCAAGTAAATACTACCAAATTCAGCTCTTGGAAAAATTCAACATGAAGTACATTAAGTACCACACTGATCCAGCTGCCCCTGTTCTCTTCTCCTATTTTCAAACTTAAAAAAAAAAAAATTCAGCTTCAATATGTAAACATGCTAACTTTCACAATCATGTTCTGATTAATCAATAATGTGATAAATCATCATCTCCTTTTGTGCTTCCTTCTAATGAAGTTAGGATAGCAAAAAAAAAAAAAAAAATCAATCTTTCACAGCATCTTCATTTTATCGGCCACAACTAAATGTCCCCAAAATGTTTCCAATGTCTCCGTACTATATATTAGAAAATGGACACTGATGTTGATTTTTAGTCTATTTTACTTTTAAATTCATTTACACACATAACAGGCACAGCCTAACTTTTCTTTTTATTGATTTTTTTTTACTAAATCATAAACACATAGATCATGTATACATTAATTCATTTATGGGGTACAATGTGCTGACTGCATATCGAATTAGGAACACTTACATCACACTGGTTAATATATACCTCATCTTGTTTACTTAGTTATTGTGTTAAGACATTTATACTCTATACTAATAGAGTTGACATGTACCCTTGCATTATGCACCATACGTGTGATCCCACCATTCACCCTCCCTCTATCTGACCTCCTCCCATCCCCCCTCCTCCCTCCTTCATCTTGGGCCAAAGTTGTGATCTATTCTTCATATGAAAGTGTGAGTGATTGTAAATTGGTTTCATAATAGTACTGAGTACATGAGATATTTTTTCTTACATTCTTGAAGGACTTTACTAAGTAGGTTATGTTCCAGCTCCATCCATGTAAATGTAAAAGAGGTAAAGTCTCCATCTTTTTTAAGGCTGCATAATATTCCATGTATACATATACCATAATTTATTAATCTATTCATGGGTCAATGTGCACTTGGGCTTCTTCCATGTTTAGCTATTATGAATTGAGCTGCAGTGAACAATCTGGTGCAAATATCTTTGTTATAAAGTTATTTTTGGTTTTTTGGATATACACCTAGTAGACAAATTGCAGGGTCAAATGGCAGGTCTACTTTCAGATCCCTTACTATTCTCCATACTTCTTTCCGAAAGGGACATATTAGCTTGCACTCCTATCAGTAGTGCAGAAATGTTCCCTTTTCTCCACATCCATGCCGACATCTGTCATTTGGGGATTTTGTTATGTGAGCCAGTGTTGCAGGAGTTAGATGATCTCTCAAGGTGGTTTTGATTTGCATTTCTCTAATGATTAAAGATGATGAGCACTATTTCATGTGTCTGTAGGCCATGTGCCTATTTTCTTCAAAGAAGCTTCTTCTCAAGTTCCTTGCCCACAATGAAATGGGATGAAATGCTGAACAGACCTATATCAAGTACTGAAATAGAATCAACTATACATAATCTCTCAAAAAAGAAGAGTCCAGGACCAGATAGCTTCACTTCAGAATTCTACCAAACCTTTAAAGAGGAACTAGTACCTATATTACTTAACCTTTTCCAAAACATAGAAAAAGAAGGAATATTTCCCAACACATTCTATGAAGCAAATATCACCCTAACTATTCAGTTAAAAGATGCTGCACTTAAACTGAATAGCAGATGATTTAACATCAGTTAAAAGGTCAATAATATGGAATTATAATTGTTTCTGTGCATTGGAGGTTTATGT